>VDFB02387035.1:0-21198 GCA_007258455.2 Sequoia sempervirens
ATGTTTGACCGAACCCCATTTAAATCTATTTTTTATTGTATATTAAATGGGTTCAGTCGAACATTAGTTCGGTCGAACCCCCATTTGACCGAACATTTGATTTTTGTTTGATCGAACCTCCTTATTTTCACCCACATCCTCTTAGGCACCAAAATTGCTTGCTCAATTTTGCACTTTAAACTCTCAATTTGAGAATGAAAATGGAGGAGATATCAAAAACCCAACTGGTATTAGGTTGCCCTCAAGACGAGCTATCCAACGAATATAATTTTAATATGTTTTGATTATATTATCTATTTGTTTTTTAAGTTTGATTAAATATAGGTTTTTCACCGAAAACAAAACTCTACGTTCGGCACATGTGGAAAATAGAAGATTATCAAAAAAAAATTTAAAAATATGAGTGCACCAGATATTGGAGTCCTTGATCTAACAAAAAAAAAAAAGAATTTCAATACATACTGATAAAATTTATGCATTATATGGTCACGTTATGTCTGAATTGTAATTGATTTGACTTTGAAACTTGATTAAAGAAAAAATATTCAATAAAAAACTATCTAACCAAGTGGAAGTACTAGATATCGGAGTTACAAATCTAAATTCAAAAGAATTGTCATTTTATCTTTCAAGGAAAAAAAGTTATGCCTTATACAGTGTGTGCCACTTTTTAAAAATGTTGTTTTTTGAAAAAAACCAATTTTCGTGGGAGATGGAAAAATAAGTGCAATCTGATTCCAAAAATTTTGAAAAAAATATTTTTAGAATCTACAGACAAAATGTGACAAGACTCTAGTTTCCATCATCTTCAAATTCCTCACGTTTTAACCGCTATAGGTGCTCGAATGTGAAGATTTAGTTAAAAAAAAGAAGTCAGTGTCCAGTTTGGCCAAAAATTGTAAACCACTATTGTGGGATCACCCCCCTGCAAGTGGTGATGAAGCATTTAGGCTGCTTCTTAATGGTCATTGTGTTAACATGATCGTCAATAGCTCAGAGGTGGTTAATAATTCTATAGTCAAAAGAGGCATTGGTATAATTGTCATGGTTGTTTGTCTTTTGACCCAAATTGGAGGGTTTTCCAGAAGCATGGACTTGCAATGGATTCTTGAAAATTGTATGGTCATTATTGGAAGTTTGTTGTTGTCCCTCAACCTCTATGGTACCATTTTCAATTAGGTTTTGAATAATGTTTTTCAACTGATGACATGACGAGGTCTTATGCCATTTCACTACAACAAATCCCTGTGATTAGCTCCTATTTTTTCTTCCACCCATTGTTTTAATGTTTTTCTATCCATTTTTTAGGAAAAGTTGACTCTATTTTTGGGGATGGCACTATTTCTGGCATTTTTTGTGCCAACACCACCTAGGGAAATTAATATGGACATTTAAAGTATCATCCTCATACCTATTTAAGTTGCACAATAATACACATTCAATTTTGGGCACTCCAAGACTATCCATGATACTTGTATGATTGTTACTCCATTTCTTATATGGACATGAATACCATTAATGAATGCCATTATGTTGTCTTAACGATACTAGACAATAGTATTGTTATTGCTTAGTCATCTTTTAAACTCAACAATGAGTATTATGACTCCAACGTTGATGATAGAATGACCATTAAACAATTGATACTATAATTTTATTCTGTCATCATTTAATCATTATCGCAAATAGGTAGATTAAATTATGAGAGACCACCACTTGCTAAACAACCTTGTTACGATTATCCAACTTACTTAGGAAATTATTCTGTATCCCCCTCCATTTCCAATAATATTTTCTCACATTTCCACTTACTGCATGGCAAGATATTGCCAATGTCAATCACAAGGAAGTAATTTCAATTTAAAGCATAAAAGCACATTTTCTAGATCTAAGCATTGGGTAAATCTGTTACAGAAAATACCAAGTACAATTAATGTCCATATTGTCATCATGTACATTTAGCTAGAAGCCAAAGAATAGATTCCAATTGCAAATAAACAACAATCTATAATTATGAACAAAAACGTATGAAGAATTTCAAATCCATCAATTTTATCAAGGTCTAATGGAATATATCCATGACATTCAACACAAAGTCGGTGCACTAAGAGGAGACATAAATTAGAGTAGAGCAAACTAAAGGTACAATTTGTAATGACTCATTTTAAATATATTATATTACACTAATAGGATTATGTGAGCAAAGAAGTAGCTTCAGAGCAACTAATATCAAAATGAAGACTAGGACTCTAAGAGCAGACAATTATGACAAAATGATATTAATTTTTTTAATGCCTATAACTCCAAGTGAGAAAGAAAAAGAACCTTTAAAGTGGTAGATGGATCCCCTGAAAAAAGTTCTCTATTTTTTGCAAGCAATGCATTGACAAGAGGAAGAATCAATCGAATGACACGAAGAGCATCTACTTCACTTATTTCATAGTTTTTTGAACTAATGTCTTGATCAACTGACTCTCTATACACAAAACAAATCTCAATTTTAAATTCGTTATCATATAGGTAAGGATTGCATTTACACGGTGGGGTAATTGAAATGGATGAATGTTACCTGTGAATAAATGATTTATAGAAGAATATGAATGCAAGATAAAAGAGTGTCAAGTATGATACAATGGTCACAAAATTGACAAAATAAAAAAAATAGAAAGTCAGATGTTAGGAAATAGTCATTTGCATATTTCATTTCAAAGAAGTATCAACAAATTATGTAATATTGATAGGAAAATCATCAGTGAAAATGAAGAAATAACACCAAAAGAGCTAGATCCAAATATAAAAATAGATTTTGAAGTTTCCCTCCATGTGATCAAATCAGCTGGGAACCACGTACATCAAAATCAGTATGTGGTAAGTAGATCACTTTATGGCCAACAAGGCCGAAAAAATACCAAACTTTATTAAAGCAATTACTAGCAGGCTAGAATACCCATATATTAAAGCCATTTTGTTCTCTCCTAGGTAGTTTCGACCTCTAGAACTACAAATAATAGGAAGATCAGAGAATTACTTAATAATCTTGCAACATATCCACAAGTAGTACATTCCTAATCAAAATGCTAACTTTCCATAATAAAACTTGTATTCAAGTACACAACAAAGGGTGAATCATATCAAGATTTGAAGATTATTGTGAATATAACTTAATCTAACTATGGAAAAAAGGAAGTGCACCAATTCTGGTAGGAACATTTCGAGTTCCTTCAATCATATAGGGATTTGGTGGATAACAATTCATCCTAATTCAATAATTAGAGTTGTTGTACAAAAATGTAAGCAATGAAATGGATAGCTTATCAAAAGGACACAACAATTATGCACACAAAAAATTATGAAAATAAAATCATATTAGGATCCATTGAGCAGAATAATTTATATCTAGAGTAACAATTAAGATATAATAGTTCCTCTTCTGCGATATCTCTTCTTGAATTTCTAGGCTAAGAGGAACTATGAGACAACTGTGGGCATTGAATATTGGACTTGTTGAGAAGGTGTCATAAAATTTCAAGCAAATGCAATTGCCTTGTTGAAAGTCGAAATCCTTCACCTTATTTAGCATCCTCAAGACTTGCTTGTGGCAAAATGGGAGCTTTAGACTGGATGAGATTTGTTTGACTAAATGCAAAATGGCAAAGCATAGAGCATAACGGTTACAATAAGGAATTTCCAAGCCCATTTAGTACACAGAATTATAATAATCTTAAAATAAATAAATTCCATGTAGTACCATAGTACATTCTTTCAAAATATTGTAACAATAAAATTTATTTAGATTTGTGGTGTTGTAATAATTTGAATTTTCTATTGTTATAAATAATAGATTATTTCAATTAATATACTAATTAAATTAGTGTAGATATCTTAATCTATCTATAAAATACCAAAAAATGTGTTATTTTATTTACTATAAATAGATGTATTTTATTTCATTTTAGAACTATTCAAAAATTATTTTATTTGTATTTATTTAATGGTTATTTTATTTATTTTAAGAATTATTTAATTATACTTTACAACTATTTAATAATGATAAATTATTTTATTTATATTATTTATTAAATAATTATTTTTATATAATTAATAGAATAAATTTCATAAATAAAATAGTTCTTTTATTAAAAACCTTATAGGATGTAAATAAAATAAAATAATTTTTAAATAGTTTGAAAGTAAAATAGAATAGTTTTACATAAATAGAAGGAATTGTAAATAAAAAAATGTTCTTAATAGATTTTTTTTAGATTTGTTTAAAATAACTATACCAATTTTGTTTTATTTTATGTACTTTATTTTTTTAATAAGATTTTTTTTAATTTTCTTCAAAGTATTTTATTTTACCTTGAAATTATTTAAGAATTTTCATGTTTTACTTATAATTAGCTTCAAAATTAATTTATACATAATATAGATTATAAAATAAATAATTTTGATGTATTTTAAAATTTTAAGAATAGAGTATTTTGAGTAATCTCAATCTTTTGCAACTTTTTTACTACTTTCAAATTTTTTGTAACCTTTTAATGGTAGATGCCTATGATATAATATATTTGGTATTAAACATCTAAATATGATTTAGGTAACATTTATTCACAATGTTTTAAATTCTTGTGTCACATAAAATAATTTATTTATACTATCTTAAATTCTTGTGATAGAGAAAATAGTTTATTCAAAGTAAATTTTAAACTCTTTCATTGATGTTATTCTTCACATTTAGTGAGATATAAACTCATAGAAAAAATATTAATATTAGTAGTCATGTTTATAATTTGTTGTGGAGAACTATTCTATGTACTGACATGATGATCTTATATTATTATTAAATATATTTTAATTATATTTATTAAAAAAATTAAAAAGCATTTTTATAGAAGAGTTTATATTCAATTTGTAAGATAAGTTAGATAAGCATCATAAGATTAATATTTTTGGTATCTTTTTTTTTTTTTTGATACACAAGGTAGTATTTATATTGATTTTATAGAAGTATACATGCATCTGCTAAGTAGGGGTTAAAGGTCCATCCTGGACTCCAAGCCGAACAAAAAAATTCCCAGCTGGGACAAAAATCCATCATTTCAACATTCACAGTCCCATTGCAAGCATCAAAGAACGAACTACTATAAGCATTGATACAAAAAATTTAGGTCGAAGGCCGAGCCTCATCCAGCTTATAACGAAATTAACGTGCCACTGCACTAATACTAAAAGTCCATCCAAATTTTGACAAGCTATAAAATATTAAAACTTGAAAAAATTTCAAACACAAAGGCCGAGCCTCACATGAAACCATTTATTTCTACAAACCTTATGAAATCTTCCATCCACTCTAGCCCCTCCTCCGACACAAGCTTCAACTTTCTCTTCAAGAACTCCACAGCCACGTCTGCTAACTTTCTGTGCCTCGACAGTGCAGGCCCTTTGATGTCTAAGATGAAGGGGAAGACTTTAACAACATCATCTGTTTCCCATAGGAGATCCAAGTGTACAGGACGCGGAATTCCTTTTCCTTTAAAGGCTGCCTTTAATGTCTTCTCAAGACCTCCAAGCAAGTCATCATGAAACAGTCGCACCATCATCTCCTTTGCCTCCGCCTTCGGGGTGTCCAAGTCCAAAAGCACTGCCAGAAACCGAGAGGAGATATAAGCGTTATCTCTGGCAAATTCCTTTCTTTCCAAGTGTTCTTTGCCTAGAACCATTTTTACAGCAACTATTGACACCAGATCATCCTTGAGCAGAATTTGCTTTAACCTCTGATCTATAACTTCCCGAAAGGCTATCTGCCTCTCCATGGCCACCAAGGAGACTGGTGTGTCAACACCAAAACTTTCCAATCCCTCCGCCGAAATATGGATGATGAACTTCGACTTCGTCGTCCTCGCCATTTGTAGAGATTTTAACAGTCGTTCCCTGCACAGAAACAAAAGACAATACCAGATTTTGAAGACCATACTTTAAAAATGACTTCATCAGTTCATTTAATAAACCCATGAGATGTTAAGCCGAGCCTCTGCACATGAGTCTGGATAATGGCGGAGTGAGCATATCATCCTTGCCATGAAAGTATCCTACGGTCTTCGTCCTTCCGCCTACATACAACTATCACTTCGTGTGAAGTGAGTTGCCACTCGGCCCTTCAACTTTCATTTCCAATATTTTCGTGCCCTACGTGTCACGCTAATGACACTTTGAGTTCTGTGCCATACATTCCCCCTGTCATGCACCAAGGTTTCCGCTATTTTCATGAGCGACTAACTTAAAATGATCCCCATCTCCTCCCTTCGGCTATTTGGAAAAGACTTGGGGTGACATGGCATTGCCACTCCACGAACACCGTGTCCATCCCAACCACCACCTCATGTTCGCCCTGTGATGGCTTGACGCGTGACCAATTGAGGGGCAGGGGAAACCCACCCTACCACCCACATATTTTTGGTATCTTTTAGATAGATGTATTTAAGATATATTTATTCATATAATAATATAATTATATTATAATATAATACTTAAATATAATAATATATTTAGCATAATATAATATAATAGATTAACTTGGAACGTTTGAGAAAACAAAATTGTGTGATGGGTCCCTTTTTTCCTTTTTGTATGATATTATGCATGTTATATGCTATTTTGTGTCTTTTTATAGGGAGAATAGTCAGGTCCCATCTTTTTTTGTCAAGTGATATTTGTTCCTATATAGACCATTTGCATGAGATCTCATGCAAGGTTTAAATTCATCGACAAAATCTTACCAAATTTCTCCATAACAAATATTTTTATTATATTTTCTTATTTAAACATACATTCAAATTGATGTTCCATTTATTCAACTTTATCAAATAAATCAAAATTATATTGTCAAACTTAGGTATATTTATATCACATGATAAATATTTATTTACAAGTGGTAATTCTTTTTTCATAGATATATTTTTTATTTCACTCACAGTCTTGTGAATGTTTTTTTTATATAGTTTTTTTTTTTTTTGAAATTGTGATAATGGAGCCGGAAAATAGTTCCACCTAGTGGCCAGTACTTGCCTTTGTAGTATTGTAATTAGAGGTTTGTAGAGTCAAAATAAAATAAATGTAAATTTAATGAAGGTGAATAAAATTAAATATTTGAATATTTATATATAATTTATATTATTATATAATATATTATCTAGCATAATAATTTTATCACTTTTACCATAATTATTTGCTTTTTAATAATCACTTATATATGTAACTATTATATTTGTCAATGTTTGGTTGATATCATATTGGTAAATACAAAATTATTAAAAAGCAAATAATTATGATAAAAGTGATAAAATTATTATACTATAATATATTATATAATAATATAAATTATATAAAAATATTCAAATGTATTCTACATTAATGATTAATTTACAAAATTAAAATTAAAACAACAAGCATTTATACTAGTTTATTTTTATTTTAAATATTTATAAGCAAGAACTTTTGTAAATTGATTGGTTGATTTTAAGTTTTATAGCAAATATAATAAAATAATTTTCACTAGTACTAAAATAAAATAAAATATGATAAATATTAAATAATTTTAAAATAGAATATCTATAAATATATATATATTTTAAATACATCCGATGGCCAATAATATAAGTTAGGTCAAATTATACATATTTATCACCATGAAACTCGCGTACAGGGACGGGGTGGTCATATCTTAAAACGTAATTATCTTTTCATCTCTGAGCTGTACTTTGTCTTGGTTTCCCTTGGCAAGGGACATTCACTTTATTTCATAGACTTTATCTTTAATGGAATTCAATTCAATTGAAAATTAGGCCACTTATAAAGAGAGGAAGTGTGAACGTATTGAGAGACAGATTTAGGGATTTTAATAGAATAAAAGTTCAAAATTTAATGTTTGTTTAAAATATTGATACATGTTAAATAAAATACATAATTTTCATGTTTAGATGGAAATAAGTTATTGATATGAAGATGACCAATTTCAATATTATTGTTATGTATTACTTCTATTTGAAGTTGGCCTATGAGTTGAATAAGGTAGTGATGTAGTACTACATATCTTAAAATGAGAACTTGGATTTTATATTTAAATATTAGTGTGTTGTTGATTCAAGGTATACTTCAAGTATTAGAGTGACATAGTGAAAGTGTGATGTGTTTGTAATCCATAGGTCTTAGGATCATTTTGGCATCTTTAAATTTAGAAAATATGATATTGTTTAAATATCCTTTATGGACAACTTAATTTTTGGGTTTCGTACATCGTTATCAATTTGAAGGTAACCTTGGTAATTCCCTCACATAAATTGAACGATTTGATGGTTGATGAAGCTCTAGAAGTATCGATTTATACATCATACAATCTCAAATAAACTTGAGAATATATTTAGCAATATAAAATATATCTTCTTAGCTACCATCCTATTATACAAGGAATTTGTCTTCCTATTAAGATAGTGTCATGTAAACTTATTTTTGTCTAACTTTATGTTTATTTTGACAAAATACTTTTATCATGTTTGATATGTCTATTTTAAATTACATTGTGGGCTCATAACCCATAGGCCCTTGGATTCACATCTTAAACTTAGAAAATTGATAGTATGCATTAGAATGCGTTTGGCGAGAATAACATAACATTATTATAAGATATGAAACCAAATAAGTACTCTTAGCCTTAGACATGGGGACGTGCCAAATTTTTACAAGGGGAGAAACCACCTATAATATTTTAAAAAAATACTCATTTCTCTTTCATGATGTGAACATGGTTATGTATAGTTATGTTATATATGTAGATTAGATTGACCAAATATATTAAAATTTCCATTTGATGATGTTCATTTGAAGAGTTTATAGTTGCAACAATATTAAAATATGTAGTGATGAACTTGACTTGTCTTCAAAAGTTGGAACTCAATTATAGAGATCTCATGCTTAATCGCATTTTAGCTAATGGTGTAATAAGAAAATTGACAAATATTGGACTATCTTTGTGAATAAAAATAGGAAGCCCAACAAAAGGATTCTATAGGGTTTCTTGGGACCACTACTATAGAGCTTTCTTGCGATGAACCTCCTTACATGAAAAAAAAATAATGGAAAAAATTATTGAATAATTTTGTTGCTTTCTTGTAAACCAACAATGTTTGTAGCCATCATTTGGAGGTCCCCAATGACCTTGCTAAGTATCATATCATAGGATAGGAGTCTATGCAAATCATCATTGTTCTAGTAAAATCATCATTTAAATCAAACCAATCTTTTCTTGTGTTAACATGAAGGAAATATCAAACCTAATGTTCTCCATGAAAGTAATCAATGTATGATAATAGTTTACTATCATTGTTAAGGTGCCTAGAAAGATTACCATGCTTTATTTATTGTACCTTGTTATTGGATTTGATCAACCCAATAACTTTGTGCATATGTTGAAAGATATGAACTCTTTTTAAGGGATAGTTTTTACTTGTTTTTCATTCAATTATACTTGACATATAGGAAAAGAGGATACTCATGTAGTCCTGGAATGCATGATTATCATCTTAGAATATATTTTGAGTATATCAATTATATAGTTCAAGGATGAGTGACTACATAGTATGGGATATGTATGTCATTTCACTAGATATATGTTCATGATAATGATTTAAATGTTGAAGTTACATATAAGTGATTAAAATATCTATATTAAAGAAAATTGGTTACATGAGAGAAAATTGATAAGGTTGAAATATATGTGAGTAAACACATGAAATGGGTGATGCAAGAAGTTGGGTACACAAAAAGCTCAAAAGTGGAAATGTTTTTGCTGTTTTTCAGAATTTGTCACACTTGGACTGAAAAATTGAGGCACTTCCACAATGAATCTTAAAAAAATTCAGTAATATGAAATTTAGCATTTTGAATCTAGTTTCCAAATATGTAAATTATTAAAATACCCAGTTTATAGAAATTAAATTTTGATAAGGATCTATAAAAACCACTTTTTAAAAGTCCCTATTTTTTTACCATACCAAGCAGGTGTACGGACAACACTTTTTGACCCAAATAAAATTATTTTGCTAATTCCTTTTAGGAAAAGAGAGCTAACAACATGAAGTTTGGGCTGGATTTTTTTTTGTAATTTTTGGTTGAATATTTTTTTTTATTAATTTTTTATTGGCCTTAATTGATGTTTTTTCAAATCAACGTGTACGGACAACATAATTGGACCTAAACAAAACATTTTTTGACTCTTTTTTTTTTTCATTGTGTAGAGAATTGTCTGAAGTTTGGTCCCATATAATTTTTTTTACAAGAAACTCAACCAATACAAAGTTATTAAAAAACCAAAAAAACCTGATATTTCAAGTTTAAGGCCTAGTTTGCTTAGAAATTAATTAAAAAATAGCAAATGTAATCCAATTTTAACAAAAATTATATATTTATAAAGTAGACATTGTGTTCTCTAATGGGTTTTAATTTTATAGACTCATTCAAAAAAAAAGTCCATCATCTATGTTGTCAAAGTTGGACATTCTTCTTCAATCTGCCTTAGTTTTTTAGTTGCAGGCCAAAAGTTAAGGCTCGGATTGCCAAGCCTTTTCCAAGCCTAAAACCAGCGCTGGATTTGGTATGGGAGTTCAACTTTTAAATAACGCGTATGCGTTATAGAAACGCGTACACGTTATTTAAATGAAACGCGTATGCGTTTCATAACGCATACGCGTTACGTTTTGGCCGTTGGGAAATCGTAACACATACATGTTTTTTGAAAATAACGCGTACACGTTTTATAATGCGTACGCGTTTCTAAAATAGCCGTTTTTCCTAATTTCGAAAATACTGGTAAAACACGATTTTCCCGCAACATTCATTTTCTGTAGTACGGTTCGAAAGTGTCATTTTCTGCATTTTTTATTGCAAATTTGTCTTGTGCAGGGCATATTCTATTCAAATTGTTGGAAGAGAAAAAGTGCAAGTTAAATTTTCTGAAGTGGAATCAAGTGCAAGAACTTTTTACAAGAAGATTTGGAAAAAGTGAATTTTTGGATGTACTCATGATGATTTTGTACTTCAGAGTTTATAGAAAAAATAATCTTCATAGTACATAGTTTTATTTGAATATTTGAAGGAGGTGGCAATTTTAAAATAGGTTTCTTGAATTATTGTTTTTGTCATCAAAGAGGGTTTGGTAACCATGGGTGATAAGAAAAGACAAAGAAAAAGATGTAGAAAGGTAATGACACCCGAAGAAATTCAAGCAAATAAAGATAATGAGTCAAAAAGACAAAGGGAAAGGAGAGAAATGATTCATCAAATGAAAATTTGGAAGCATCTAGTTCCAAGAATGTTGAAGAGGAAGCCATGAATGATGAAATGAATGTAGATGATGCAAATGTGGAGATGGTGAATATGAAGAAAATGCAATTATGGAGACAAACCCAACTGTGCCTTCAACTTCAACTTTGAATGATATGCAATAACTTCTGTGTGTCTTCAAATCCACCTCCCAATGATATGAAAATGCACCTATTCAAACAATCTATCCAGTATGTTCAAACCCAAATTTTATAATATTGATATTGCTTGTTTAGATGAAGCTGGATACACACTTGATGAGATCAATAATATTAGGGTTGAAACAATGCAGAAACAAGAAAATGATGAAATTATATCTTATGAGAATGTAAATGAGAATGAAATCCCTTTTACATTTGAAAATGAAAATGAAACCCCTTGTGTGAATGAAAATGAAACTCCATCTATGGATGAAGGTGAAAATGTTTTTTTTACAATTGAAACAAATGTGCTAGATAACCTTCATGGTAAAGTTTCTTCAAGACAAATTAGAAATTATGGAAATAAAATATATAAAATATTTTTTTATAGAAAGAAATTAGGATTCCAATGTCAACTCATGGTGCAATTGATGAGAATGTTTAAAATGAGAAAAGTGATGAAAAAATTAGGTGTTTTTGTAAAACCAAAAAAGAAAGATGATTCAGTAGAACAAGTCATATCTAGTGTTGCTAATGCTATTGATGTTATTGGTAAGAAAAGTCGATCAAAAGATAAGAATGCGGCTCGTCGTGCAATAACAACTGCTCTAGTTGATAAAACAACTTCAAATAAAAGAATGTTAAGTAAGATTAGTAAATGTGTAAAAGTAAATCCTAGAACTTTGATAAGAGTTGCTAAAAGAAGAGAAAGTATTGAAAATGATCCTATTAATCAATGTTGGAGTTTTTAGTGGTAGACTCCCAAGATCAGACATGAAATTAACTAATGAAATTAAATCTTTAATCGAAAATTTTTGGCATGATAATACAAGAGTATCACCTAACATTAGAGATGTCTTAAAATTAAGGGTGGGTTCCAAAATTCATGAACCTCATCCAAAGCATCTCTTAGATATGACTCAAACTGAATTATATAAAAAAAATTAGATGCTTCAATCTTACCATTGAATATTAACATAAGTCAAAGATCATTCGAAAAGTGTAAACCTTGGTATGTTAGAATTAATAAGCAACGAATCTCTTG
Organism: Sequoia sempervirens; assembly: GCA_007258455.2. Taxonomy (NCBI): domain Eukaryota; kingdom Viridiplantae; phylum Streptophyta; class Pinopsida; order Cupressales; family Cupressaceae; genus Sequoia; species Sequoia sempervirens. The sequence continues at coordinate 12,559 of VDFB02387035.1, forward strand.
TTGTTGTAAGACTCATGTACAATTTCGTTATTATTATGATAGTTTTCGATATATACGATGCACTTTGCATGCTAACCAAATTATGCAGGATATTTGTGGCATTAATATGCCACCTGAAAGAATCAAAGATTTTATAGAAGGTGTTTGTTTTGTAATCCCTCTTTAAATGGAAACTCATTTTTTTTTAAAAGGATGCACTGGAGAATGTGATAGATGTGGTAACTTTTCATTATTAGGAGAATGTATGTATGAAAGTAGTTTAGATGAATTGAAAACAATTAGTGGATGTAAAAAAAATTAAAAAATATTGAGTATTCTTTAAAAGATGGAAAATTGGAAACGTGTTGAGCTAATTGTGGAAAAAGTTAGTGTGCATGCTTTATTATCGAATTTAAAGATAAGTTTGTACCTAAATATGTTCAACACTCTCAAAATGCTCATTGGCTTGATAATCAATTTCGCTTTATGTAAAAACACATTTCCAATTGGAACTATATTGTCAATTGTTGATTTTGCTGAAAATTATACTCTTGCTCCACAAGAAGAAATTCAATCAATAAATTATAATTCAGTGCAAGTAGCTATATTTGTTCACATTGTTTATAGACATGCTAAGATAGTACAAAGATAATAGAATTTTTTTTGAGAGAGTACCATTTTATGTAAGTGATAATCGATTACATTCATCCTCGAAGTTTCAGGCCAATATTGTTTTGATATATTTAATAAAAATTTAAAAGAGAGAGGAATTCAAATGCTAGAACATCTCATATGGTCAGATAATTGCACGCGTCAATTCAAAAATGCTAGAATGTTTTATTGGCTATGTAGAGTTCATAAGGAAAATAATATCCAACACACATGGAGTTTTTTTGAAGCTGGTCATGGTAAGGGAGAACACGATGGAGCAGGTGCATGTGTAAAAAGAGCTCTTGCTAGAGAGCAACTAAAATTTGAGGATGCTACAAAATTTAGAAATGCATGTGCAATTGTAGATTGGTGCAATACCAAATTATCTACAAGAACAAGTGAGAAATCAATAATTCGATGCTTCTTTTGGTTAGTTGAAGAAAATGATATTTTTTCTCGACAGGATTGTGAAACAATTAATGGAAGTGCAAAATGGCATTCATTTAAGAGTTCAAATGCAAACACATGGACAATATGGACAAGGGAGTTGGCATGCTATTGTCAATTTTGTATTGTAGGTGATTGGCAGGCATGTGAAAATATGGAATGGGTTGAACAATGGCAACAAAGAGCTTTAACGCCTACATCGACACATGTTCAACATGAAATGAAAATTGAAGATAATCAAGTGTTCGTATCAGATGATTATGATCATGTTTCAGATCTTATACAAGAAGGTACATTATTTATTGAGTTGAATTTTGTATGTATGCATGTTTATATGAGTTAAATATAAGTCACTTTTTATTGAATTTTGTATTTATTTTTGCAGGACATGTGTATGCTGTTGTTGCACCTCAAGGGAATGAAGAGAAAACAGAGTACTGGTTGGCTAGATGTGTTGAGAGAAAACATAAGTTGGTACATACTAGAGTGGATGATGACAACTTTGAGTATCCAACTGGTTCAGTGGTTGTTGTTGGCACCTGGCTTCAAAAATATTTGATGAGAAAGAATGGCTTGCTTGCATTTGAAGATTATGAAAGACACAAGAAGATTATGCATTATTCACATTTGATTTTGGCAACCAATATAAAACTAGTTAGATATCAAGGGAGGCCTGCTAATAAAGTTTTATGGACAATTTCAATGGATGATCACGAGACAATCATAGATGCATTATAAAAAAAGAGAGGATGGTACAATAGAGTAAATAACATTAGTAAGTATATCTGTAGTTGTATATATATTTAATTGATATATATATATATATATATATATTTGTCTTTAATCATTTCAATTAAAGTTTTATATCATTTTTGTTTCAGGTCTCCCAAAATTAGATGCTTTAATTTGTCCACTTGCATCCCCTTAAGTCACTCTCTCAACACCCCTTGGGGTTTAAATTCATTCTCTCAACTCCCCTTAATCCACCCTCTTACATCCCTTCAACTCATTTTATCAACTCCCCTTAATCCACCCTCTTACATCCCTTCAACTCATTCTCTCAACTCCCCTTAATCCACCCTCTTGCATTCCTTCAAGTCATTCTATCAACTCCCCTTAATCCACCCTCTTTCATCCCTTTAATCCACCCTCTTACATCCCTTCAACTCATTCTCTCAACTCCCCTTAATCCACCCTCTTGCATCACTTTAACTCATTTTATCAACTCCCCTTAATCCACCATCTTACATCCCTTCAACTCATTCTATCATCTCCCCTTAATCTACCCTCTTGCATCCCCTTAATCCACTCTCTTACATCACTTTAACTAATTTTATCAACTCCCCTTAATCCACCCTCTTGCATCCCCTTAATCCACCCTCTTACATCACTTCAACTCATTTTATCAACTCCCCTTAATCCACCCTCTTACATCCCTTCAACTCATTCTATTAACTCCCCTTAATCCACCCTCTTGCATCCCTTCAAGTCCCCTTAATCAAATCCCCTTAATCCACCCTCTTGCATCCCCTTAATCCAATTCCTCTATCACTTTAACTCTTAGCTCCCTTCAACCCCTTAATCCAATCTCTCTTGCATCCCTTCTAACCTATCTCTTTATCAACTCCCTTAATCCACCTCTTACATCCCTTCAACTCATTCTATCAACTCCCCTTTAATCTAATTCCCTTCAGATCCCCTTTAATCCACTCTCTTTTACATCACTTTTTAAACTCATTTTATCAACTCCCCTTAATCCACCTCTACATCCCTTCAACTCATTCTATCAACTCTTAATCCAATCTCTTGCATCCTTCAAGTCCCATTAATCAACTCCTCTTAATCCACCCTCTTGCATCCCCTTAATCCACCCTCTTACATCACTTCAACTCATTTTATCAACTCCCCTTAATCCACCCTCTTACATCCCTTCAACTCATTCTATCAACTCCCCTTAATCCACCCTCTTGCATCCCTTCAAGTCCCCTTAATCAAATCCCCTTAATCCACCCCCTTACATCACTTTAACTCATTCTCTCAACTCCCCTTAATCCACCCTCTTACATCACTCTTCTTAAAACTCATTCTCTCAACTCCCTTAATCCACCCTCTATATCACTCTTAACTCATTTTATCAACTCCTAACTGCCCTCTGGCACCCCCTTCAACTCATTTTATCAACTCCTTAATCCACAATCTCTTTACATCCCTTCAACTCATTCTCTCAACTCCCCTTAATCCAATCTCTTGTGCATCCCTTCAAGTCATTCTATCAACTCCCTAATCCACCTTCAGATCCCCTTAATCCACCCTCTTACATCCTTCAACTCATTCTCTCAACTCCCCTCTTAATCCACCTCTGCATCACTTTTAACTCATTTTTATCAACCTCTTAATCCACCATCTTACATCCTTCAACTCATATTCTATAACTTCTTAATCCACCTCTTGTATCCTTCAAGTCCCTTAATCAAACTCTTAATCCAATCTCTTGCATCCCCCTAATTCGTCCTCTTAAAGGACCCTTAAGTCATATCCTCTTACATCTCCTTAATCCTCTTAGGACCCGTTAAGCCATATCCTAGGGTTCATGAGATGCATCCTCTTAACTCCCCTTAAGGAATTCTCTTAAGATCCCCCCTTAAGCTATATATCCTCTTAGGTCCCCTTAATCCATCCTATGGCTAACATCATTTGAATTTGTATGGAATTTACTATATGCAGTTCTTTTCTTGCATGAATTTTTTACTTAAATGACTCGTAAAAATTGTAGTTACTTACATTAATTATTTTTGCATGTTCTCATCAAGTCGGTCTACAATGTGATTGTTGAACTGAAAAACTATTTTATCTAGAGACTATGTAAATATTAATTTTTGGTATTCACCTAAAAGTTGATAAGTTTTAATTGTATCTACATGCACATATATGTTTCATCATGTTATATAGTTGTACATTAAACATCTTGATGTACATTATATATGTTTGTTCGATGCCACTTTTTAAATATCTTATTCCAATTTTATAGATTATACATATTTCATGTGTCTTCTATTTACCACATTTTATATAATTATTCAATTGTATAGATTATACATTAAATATACATACAAGGAGATGTTTTTTTGTTTATTGATTCAAATATTTGCTATGTAATTGGAAAATAGTTAGAATTACTTGCCCTTAATTTATTATGAATATGATTTAAGAAACTATTTAAGGAATGTTTTAATTTGTCACCTAACCATCTGATAAGTTATATATATATGAAATTTTATTCTAGATAAGAATTATTATATAGTGCATGTATTACTTGAAAATTTTATAAAATATAAATATATAGATATGTATATAAATGCATATAATTATGAAAATGAACATAACATGATCTCATAATTGACTGTATATATAATCATCATATTAAAGTCAACTGATATAAATAAACACACATATATGATAATAACATGTTCAAAATAAAACTAGAGATCTAGATAGTCCATAAAATTTATATGTCAAGTCCAACACATATATTGAAATAAAACTAGAGATCTGTAGTCCATAAAATATAAAACCATCTAACTCTCAGGCTGATCGGTCAAATCAAGTCTCCTCTTTGTTCCATGTTGACTAGATGTACTTGCATCATGCTGTAAAAGAGTTCAAGAAACTCAAAATTAGATTTAAATTTATTTAGAAATTTTGATATAATTAAACATATTTAAAATTGAAAATATAAACTTTCAGATAAAAAAAAAACTAATTAAATATCGACTAAATATAGTAAAAATGATTTCTAGTATGCATAAATTACCATATGGTCATGTGAATCAACTGGCACATTTTCTTCAACAGGTAACATAACTGTCAGTTGAGAAGATGCAAATGCCTAATCCACTATACTCTGCATATTCATATAAAGCAAACAATATGTGAAAAACTTGAATATATATATATATATATAATGTTTGTAAAAATTGTATAGGAGATTTAAAGTAAAGTTTACAACCTCAAATGATATGACCTCATGATCACACACCTGAGATTTCCTATGCATAGATTTCGATGATGTCTCAGGTGCACGGCCTGCCATGGTTATCTCATCAAATCCCTACATATAGATGTACAATAGTTCGTATAGATCATTCACATGTGTATGTAAATGAAAAAATTAAATTAGATCTATGATATGTATTTAAGTTAAACTTAACAAACTTTTGAAAGCACGCACCTGAGCTGATGATGTCTCAGGAGCGCTCACCACTGTAACTTGTGGCTGGTCAATACTAGGAATAGTATGACCTCCCTGCATCTAGATATAATATATCAATTCACACATGCGTACAAATTCAAATTAAATTAGATATATATATATATATATATATATATATCCACACAAATTATTTAATATATTTTGGTTCAAGTACCTGTCGAAAAGGTGAGCCCAAATCTACAGCACTCGACATATACACACGATGATGATATTGAGTTTCGGGCATCACGTCATCATGTGTCTATACACCAAACACAAAATTATTGAATTAATATTATATTATATATATAGTTTGATGTTATTATTTACATGATTTTTTTACATTTCAAACTTGAATTAAATTTAAATTCAAAAGATGAACATACCTATGTGGGACGATCCTCAAAATATAGTAAATTTAGGTATGATCCCACCCCAGATGCATGTGCCTCACCTGAAGTGGATGTCTGAGTATCCCTATAGCCCGAGCCTCCATGCTCTGTATTGGCCACTTTAGTGGCCGCGTGTGTAGTCTGCTGAGTGAGATGTCCTGAAAGTGAACTCAATGCTCCTAGTGTAGATAACATGGTTTGCTGCTGAAATGCAGCGGGAATACGAGGAGGAGGAGGAGGAACAAGAGGCGCAACTGGAGCACGTCGCTGAGGATCGACACATGCTCCTAGTCTATGTTGGGGCATGCCACGCCCAGCTCCCTGAAATGACCTCATATCAAAATAGTTGGGTTTTTTACCCAACTCAAACTCAGCCCATAACTTTCTCAAAAAATATAAGGGCACCTCATTGTTGCCATGTGGTGGAGTATCAAACACCATCCACCATCTCTCCCAAAAATGTGCAGCTATCTGTGGGTGCCTACACCATAAAATTGAAATTCTTTTTTTTGTGGGTGGTATTGGTTCGTTTGTTTGGGGGTTCACAAAATATTGGCACATAGCTTGTTTAGTGATTTTTAGGTCATTGATTTCTTTATATGACAACCCATCTGCATAGAATTGTCTCCTCTCTTCTCTCCATTGATGGAACCTATCTAGGTCCACATCAATAGATCGAACAGAATCGACAATAGTTTGCATCGTAGATGCAAACCATGCGAGATGTGGAGGGATTCTAGTCTCATTTTTTATGAGATCTATGTTTCCTTGAATGACAACTAAGTTGGCTCAAATATTCTCTCTTAGTTGATTTTGGTCAAATGGAGGAGGGGGTGGGGGGTCAGGTGGTGGAGAATGCGGAGGTGAGTGAGGCATATCCTCATGTGGTGGGGTGGGGTGTGCACCAGGATCTATAGGAATTTCTGGATTAGGCATGAAATCCTCTAAATTGAAAAGTGGATCCATGGACGAGAAATGATATGGCAACTGCATGTTAAACAATTAAAAAATATATATCAACAAACTAATTAAATAATGCACACAATTTCAAAGTTATTTAAAAATCACATTGAACATGCACAACTTCAAAATATATTTCATTTGAAGACCATTCAATTTATAACATTAAAAAATCATAGCATTAAAAATTCATATTATAAATGAGAGTTGAAGAGAAACCGATAGTCACTTAAGAACTATAAATGAGAGTTGAATAAAAACAGAAGGTTAGTAGAACAAGTGATGAAAAATATTGAAAATCATTGAAGACCTCTTTTGCACATTCTAGGAGACAACATAAATGGTAACCTCAACTACTAAGATGATCAAATAATTTTCAGATTCACTGCATGAGTCAGTATCCAAGAATTATATTTCAAAAGAATGATGAAAATAAAAAAAGATATTCAAAAATTCCAAGAATGTTGAGGTGGTTGATTTTGATGAACTACAAGGGAACTTAGAAGAATCTACATTTTCTTAGAGGATTAAGTTTAAGTATCAAAAGGGCCCTAGTATGAATGATCTAAATGAATTTATTAATATGTTGTCTTGCAAAGGATTATCTTATCTTGGTAATAAATAAAGGATTGTAATAAATGTAAATAAATGTACATTGAATAAATTGGTGAGATTTTTATTAAATTGAATTCTTCATAAGGTTATGTCTCACAAATGCACATGAATATGGTGGTATAACCAAATCTAGTGAATGTAGTGAAAATTATTGTTGTCAATTTTATTCAATTTTTATCTTCTCATCCCTATTGCTCTTATGATTTTTCTGTAAATTTATTGATAATAAACAAAACACTAGTTCCCATATGTACCCTACGTATTCATTGGTTTTCACTTAAATTTACTTAGATACCTAAGAATAATGTTCATCTACACTAACTTAATTACCTAGAAATAAGACTATGATTTAAATCATATAATTTAACTAAGAGTTAAGGTAGCCACAAACCAACTACTTATAACCTTATGCACACTATGGGGTTAAGGGTAGCAAAAATCACAAGAATTGATGAAGAGGCATAGAGGTAGACGAAATCTCAGGAAATTAAACATAGTAAAAATATTGAACAGGGAACAAAAAGTTTGGAGAACTTCTTGACAAGATACTTGGGTAAGGAAAAACTTGAAAACTGAAATATATAAAAGAACTTAGAGGAAACCTAAGAAAATGTGCAAATGGGGAATAATGGAGGAATAGTGTGTTAGCAAAGGAAAGTATAAAAAATCACCATAGGCTAAAAATAGGGTCAATCATACTCATACATATGAGTTTATTTGATTTGACAATTTAGGCATATGATGAAGACATGAGGGGAGGCAAAGCATGACTTGAATTTCACAAGTTAACCAAGAGACCCATTTTAGTAAATCTATGACCTCATAGAAATGATGAGTACTTGAGGGAACCAAAGATATTAAAGGGGAAAATACTAGGCAACTCTAAAGGAACTAATAACAACCAAACAATATTTTTTTAAAAGAATTTAATAAACATACACAAGTATTCTAACATAACGATGTATTAAGTTACACGACTAGTTCCATTGGGGTACACAAGGTGACATTACTATTCTAACCCATCACAACGATAATAAGATTACAATAATTAATCTATTACGTAAATCCATTCATTCCCATTTTATCATTTAAATATTCATTAAACAATAACCATATTCATAACATAAGTACATATGACAACAAAAGATATTATAAAGATATGAAGCATTTATATTACCATAGAAGTAACACAACTTAACACAACTATTACAAATGATCATTCCTGAATAAATACATGGCCTGAATATACATTACATCCAAATGACAGTAAAATACAACTGTCTAAAAATACATCGCAATAACTACATATACCAATTACATCGAGGTCATCCCAACACACGTGGGAGA
>VDFB02387036.1:0-10300 GCA_007258455.2 Sequoia sempervirens
AGGAAAAGGCCAAAGTGTATGCAAGGAAATCTAGGATTCCTTCTCCTAAGGACGGTGTGCCTAGAGCAGGTTCCCCTCCAGTTGTCTCCCATGAGATGCACCTTGGAGATGTACCCCCCGCTCATGAAATTCAAAGTGAACTGGGTGAAGAAGAAAATATTAAGGATCATCCAGATACTGAAGGTGAGGAATTCCATGCACGAGATCTTCACAGTGCAGAGGCCGAGATTGAAAAGATAATGCAATCCCCTATGATTGCACATACAGACTCTCCGATCAGAACTGAGGCAGTTGAATCTCCTCTAAGGGAGGTAGAAGCAAAAATGATCCCATCACCTGGGCAGGAGGAAGAACATATTGAAGAAGAAGAAAGTAAGGCCGATGAAGCTCCTGATGAACAAAATTTGAATGAGGAGGTACCTAGGGGTCAACAAGATGAACAGAAATGGGCTGAGGAGCGATTAGATCCTACTATCCCTGAATGGCTTGACAAGGAAATAAAGAGAAAGTAGGTGGTAGTAGAGGATAGCCCACCGAATTGGGATGTACTGCTAGCCAAAATTGGAAAAGATAAAGGTAAGAAGAAAGCTAGGGTAATCTCAAAAGTTGAAAGGGATGAGGCACACAACAAATTTGTTCATGTTGCTACCCCTGTCCCAGATAAAAATAGAGACGATGTGGCTGGGAGCGATTACAATATATGGACTTTCAATCTTGGGCCTACATCGGTTGAGCAGGACATTTAAGATTATGAGGGCTCCAACGCAGTCATGGTGGATAGATTGAGAAGAGAGGTAAAAACCAAGTAGGAGCTTAAAAGGGAGAATGAGAACCTCAAGAAGTGCTTGGAGGAGTTAATAAGGCCACTACAGTCAATCAATCCCTCTTCCTCTGCCTAAAGAGACTATATCTGAGCTGGAAAGGATGAAGGCTTTCACCCTTGCCATTGTGAATTGGTTGAAAGGAGTACAAATTAAGGGTGATGAAACTATCAGGGAGATTTTATCAGTTGGTAAGGATGCTGTAATGACCACTAAATGGTTGAAACAGGTAATGGCACAGGATAAAGAGGACACTGACCTCCTCCTACAGAAAACTAGGGCCCTAATGGAATACACCCAGGACAAGTTAGTTAGTGATGAGATTCTTCGTTCTTCCAGAGCTGTCGAGCCATGGGAATGGTTTGAAATGTTGCAAATCTGGTAGAAAGTGTTGAGGAAGGTTTACAAACAGAGAAAACACATTGATGACACCCTAGCTGGCATCTATGATGGCTCCATTTCTTTTTTCAAAATTATGATAGGACAAAGGAAAATTGCGACTAGGTATTTGAATTTTGAGTAGTTGAAAGGGTGGTGGCGTGATATCTATGCACTACTTGATGATGGTCTATCTCTGAGCACCAACTAGATGATGCGGCCACCTACCTCACAGTTATTGATAAGCATGTGGCACACAAAGTAGACTGGGATAGGTCGATCAAACACTCAAGGGTGGAGATTGTGTCCATTGAGATGTCACTTAGGGTTCTGCCAGTACCACCTATGGCTGAGTTGGATGCAGCGTTCCTAAGGCTACACGACAAGTCAGATCGGCGCAAGGATGGCAGGGAAGGGGGCTGATGATGGGTGGCGGCATGATTTGTGCTTCCCCATTATCTTCCCGCATGACGATCGAGCTACATCAAGGATCCAGGGCCAACCTCGATGGGACATGCATTTATTGCCTATTTGACCTATTTCAATGACCTTCTTGGCCAGGTGGTTGTGCAGAGTTATTGCTGCGAAACCCTTGCTTGGCCGGCAGGGTTTTCTGGGTTTCTATATATTGGGCATTTGGCCTCTTTGTAAAGGGTTAGAATTTTTAGTCGAAGCTAGAGGAAAACTAGTTAGAAGTTAGCCAGTTAGAGGTAGAGTAAATTATCGAATAGTTGCTCTCAAGCAAATATTGTAACAGAAAATCAGACTTGTTGCTACAGGGGACAATCTGAATATAATTAATGTCATTGTGATTTGGTGTCATTCTGGTATTCTCTTGTCTTGCATGGTTCTTGTTTTCCATCTTTAAAATTGTTTTGAGTTGGTAAAGATCTAGATAGATTCGATCTGATAATGTTTGTGATCGAATACTTAAATGTTCCCGCGCACGGCAAATCCTTAATTTTGATCCATACTTTTTTCACAATAGCCCGGTACGTGGATTTGCTGCACAAGTTAACTGGACTTACGATATTCCTTGTTAGCAGTTCAATGCGTAGATGCCGATTTCAATTTCAGAGAATAGGGTTATTTGAATGCATGTTCATGGTTTGAAAATCTTAAGAGCCTTAGAAGGTGCACTATTTTACGTAGGTAGCAGATTTATGCAGGTCAAGCGGAAATATGTTTGGGGATTAGTCCATTTTGGGTATTGGTTGCTCTCGTGTTAATCTTAGGAATAATATTAGATTTAAGAGAATCTCACGAAACCCTCACTATTTTCTATTTCTTTATCCATTGGATTAAATCTTGGATTGAAGGACTCACCGGTTTATTAAATCTGGCCAAGGTAGTTGAAGCATTTTAGCATGGTAAGGTCCCATTGTGATTACCAACTTTCCCAGAAATTTCCACATTTATCTTGAGTTGTTTATGCATTGTCAAGACACAGAAATGAATACCTTGGGGTTATCTCTTGAGCTTGCTAATAGAGATTTACCTTTTAGAGAGATAGGATATTGCATCCTGTCTGTGTTGTTGTTGTTGTTGTGTAGAAACAACGATCAATAGTGTTGGCGCTAGAAGGAGGGCCCTGAGTAAGCAAGCTGGATCAATTTTTGAATGCCATCTCTCCTGATAGATTAAGAAGAAGAACAAGATCCACTCCAGGAGAGGAAGAATTGCAGAGTTGCCCGGACCATACTAGGTCAAGAAGGACCAAAAGAAAGGGAGAATCATCATCATCCCATCCACCTCCCACATCTCCATCATTCCCATCTTCATCAAGTTCATCTGAGTTAAAGGCCATTCCTAGTCCACAACCTCAGCCAGTTATAAATTAGCCATTACCACCCCACCTCCACCAATGGATTTCCTAGCAACCAACTTTGTCTCCATTTACAGGCTTTTAACATTACTACAATGTTATGCCCAAAAACCACTGAGGCACGCTTCTATTCAAAGTTCCATATGCGTGATCCTAAATAGGACTTTTGAAGAGCACATTAGAATCTTTCAGACTGACCTCAAAGATAGAGGAATAAACCATGAGGATATAGCATGTAGGTTATTTCCTATTCACTAGGGGAAGATGCCTTTTATTGGTACAACCATTTACCTACCAGGTCTATCTGACATTGGACTGAGCTAGAAGCTATTTTTTTGCAAAAAATTTGAATACCCATTAGTTCCAATGAGCTCTACCATCAGTTTACTAACGTGAAAAGAGAGATCAATGAGCCCATAGGGTCATTTAACAATAGGTTTCATCATGCTTATACCAGATTACAGGCCCCTTATGCTGTTGATGAACCCACTGCCTTAGAAGTCTATTACGAAGGGCTAGATAGTTTGATAGCTACTTTCATGAAATGGAGTAATAACCCCCCTGGGAGTCTACAAGATGCATATGCAGAAGCTGTAAAAGTTAGCACAAATCTAAGACAACACCTATCTGGGCCTTTACCCTCATTAGGACCCATTGCTCATCCTGGACAAGTTCTAGCTATCAACCAAGCCCTTACACACTATACTCCTATCATGAACCAGGTACCTCAGTTGCCTCTAGTCCCTCACCTAGGACCCCCTATGGGACAAATGTTATCCACGATGAGTTATCCCCAGCAAAATGTGAATCAACCCCTTCACGCTCAACCTCAGACTAGTTATCCTTCCTACATGTAGAACTCTGAAGTCTTGAACCAGTCACTAAATCCCAACGCTGCAGTGGGCTATTCCCAGAATAATGTAAATCAACCTTCATACAGTAATCCTAACAAGGAAAGACTGGATGAATTGTCAAAACAAATAAAGAAACTGAATATGGAGGTAACCTACTTAAGAAACCAGAACGGTCAGCTACAAGCTGCCCAGAGAAACATGCAGTCCAATCAGAACTTGGATAGAGGGCAACGTCAGGATTGAGGATACTACAATGACAGAGGTTACAATAATGATAGGGGATATAATAATGATAGAAGACAGAATTATGATAAGGGACAATCATCAGGTCAGAACTTTGACAGAGGTCAAGGTGGTGTACAAGGTTTTGAGAGAAGACAACAGCCAGGACAGAATAGAACCTGGAACACGGGTCCCAACAATGGGGGAGTCCCCACTCCATTGGATCAACCAATTAGTCAGCCTGCTAATCAGTCTGTCAGTCAGCCAATAAATCAAGAGAAGCCTCCCAGCGGGGTATATCTAGCAGAGGTCGCATTGTCAGGATGGTGTAGGCTTCACAAGACTAGTCAGGATTCAGAGCTGGACTGTCAAGAGTTCCAAACAACAGCTTCAATCTTTCAGTATGAAGTAGAAAACAATGCAGGCTGCTAGGATATAGTACCTTCTATTCCTTATGATTCACCGGTGCTGGTGTTAAACCATGCTCCTTTTCTGCAAGGTAAGGATAATGTTCCTAAAGAAGAATCTGACCAATTGAAAGACGAGGTAGACCAAGTATGCAATGGAGATGAAATGACATAATTATTTGATGAGGGTCAGATGAATGACAATGGTCCTAGGGACGCAGAAGAAGCTCGCATTGAAGAAGTGCAGACCTTCCAGAGACCTGTCAGGAGGTATGACTTGAGAGAGTTGCCACATAGGCACCCACTGGCTGGAGGCCCCTTTACTACTTCCATCCCACCAAATAACTTCAACACGCCTCTAGACCCAAATGCTAGCAACAATCCATCATTACCTCAGGTGTCTAAGCAGTATTTATCTCAAGGTCTGATACAGGATGATGCCCCAAAAGGGAGAAATGTCGATGCAGGGAAAGAAAAGATGATGGAATACCTGAGGGAAAACCCCTCTTATTTAAATGAAGAGCAGTTGGCTCTGTATGTTGTTGAAGAACTCTAAAAGCTTAAGGTAAACCTATCCGCATTCAAACTATTAAGAGTTCCATCCATTAGAAATGCAGTCTTAGGTTCTTATGCTGTAAATTCCATGACACAAGATAGACTAGTTATCAGGGATCCCCATAAGGTGTCAAGTTCTCAGCCAATAGGAGGGCTAAATCAATCTCATGATCGAGCCCATGTACCCCCTGAGGACAATAGGAAATAAAGGGATAAATCTCAGGTCGTTCAAGTAGATACTTCATTAACTCTGTTTCAAGTGAAAACAGATACTCCTCCTTTCTTAATTTATGTCCGGGTGTTTGGTAAAAATTTACATAATTGTCTGTTGGATTCGGGTGCATCAACCAATGTTATGCCCCTTGTTTTCTGTAGAGCGATGGGAATTATTCATGCTGAGTCACAGAAGAAAGTCACATAGTTAGATAGGACTGAAGTCAATGTGGTAGGAGAACTAAACATGATCCAGATGTAGATTGCTTCTGATCCTAGGGTTCAACAACTAATCAATATATAGGTAGCTGACATACCTGATGCTTACAGCCTAATCTTGGGAAGGGACTTCACCAGGGCCTTGAATGGATATGTTTCCACTGATCATTCCCATATGTGGCTTCCCTAGAAAGGGGTGCCAAATTAGATCAAGATTGAAAGAGAACCCAGGATGAAATATATGATCATAGAATATCACAAGACCTCAACAGAAGTGCTGGTGTCAAAAGTAAGTATGGTAAACTACATGCTTACTGCTCCTCTTGAGGAGCCAAATGTGGAGGAGGTTCTTATGTTCCACACGATGTCTGTTGACCTTACGACAGAGCCTAGTGATACTGAAGCCCTAGTGGAACCAATTAAAGACAATGGTGAATTAGCTGAAAGTAATGATGATCCAGAGGATAATCAGCTGGCTTTGTTAGACAGTTTTCAAGGGTTCCTTCAAAACTATATTGAAGGCCAGATTCAATTAGGAAAAAGAATGAGCTTTGGAGAGTTACTCTTGCCCAATTGGTGCAGGATGCATAATGCTTCATATTCAGAATTAGATTGCTGCTTGTGCCAAGCTGTAGTGGAACAAATACAGAAACATACCAACCCTGATCCTACAGCCAGAATCGATAACATGACTGCCACGGAATATCCTAAAGGAAATGGAATGATGCCTTCTAAAAGGCCACCCACCAATAACAATGCAAGTAATGCAGCGAGAGACCCCGCAGTCGTTGGATGCTGGACTCTGAGATTTGACGGGTCCAAATCAAAGCAAGGAGCTGGAGCAGGATTTGAGCTAATCAGCCCAAAAGGTAAGACATTTTTCGTTGCTCATAGACTTCAGTTCCATTGTATCAATAACATAGTAGAGTATGAAGCCTTAGTTCATGGATTGTTGATGCCCTTGAGGAAGAAGGTTAAGATCTTGCAAGTGTATGGAGATTTTGAATTAGTAATTAAACAAGTTAGAAGGTAGCACTCCTGCCATGATAGAAGGATGACTAATTACAGACATAGAGTATGGGACCTTATTGAAGGATTTGACGCCTTCAATATTCAGCTAATTCCATGAAGTAAGAATCAGACAGTTGATTCCTTGGCCTAGGCAGCCAATACTCTGTAGCCTCTATCTCTATCAGGATTAAAGAAGTTTACAGTGGAACTGACCCCAGTATCCTTAGTATTGGACAATGTCACTAGCTTCCAGGTGTTTTAGGATGACAGGCACATTTTAGACTTTATCACAAACACAGATGTTTTTGCTTCCCAGATCATTGATGAAATCGAGCCCCAGGAGGCAGAAATAAACTTAGAAGGGGTAATTAATTTGAAGACCAACACTATCCCTAGAGGAATGGTGCAATTAGAAAGGATTTTTGATTTGGATAAAATCAGAGATCAAGATCAGGACGCTAGGAAAGAGTCCATTAGTGGACAGTGTGACAAGTACAATGTGGGAGCCTGAGAGGATGAAAAAAATGTTCTTATTGGCAAAGAGTGCACCCCAGAAGAAAGACGGGGAATCATTGATGCATTGCACAAGTATCCAGATGTGATAGCCTAGGGTTATGAGGACTTGAAAACTTATGACACATCAGTCATAACTCATACTATCCCTCTCAATCTGGGGGTAAAACCTTTTAGACAGAGGCAGAGACCTGTTAATGCTCTGCTAGAACCTGTAATACAAAGAGAAGTGCAGAAGTTGTTGTCTGCGAGAATCATATTTCCAGTCAGACACTCCACTTGGGTTGCAAACCTGGTTCCTATACGAAAGAAAAATGGCAAAATCAGAATGTGTGTGGATTTCAGGAACCTGAACAGGGCGTCAGAAAAGGATAATTATCCAGTACCCTCATTGGATGAAGTACTCCAGATTGTTAACAGATCTCAGATGATGTCTTTTCTGGATGGTTACTCAGGATACAACCATGTCATGGTGCAATATGAGGATAGACACAAGACTACTTTCACCACTAAGTGAGGCACTATTGCTTATAGAAGAATGCCTTTCGGCCTGATTAATGTTGGAGCTACATTCTAGAGAGCAATGGGCATAGCCTTCAAGGACATAATTGGGAAGTGCATAATCATTTACATGGATGACCTTATTGTCTTCTCCAAGAGGAGGGGTGACCATATCTCAGACCTGTGCAAAGTTTTCCAGAAATGCAGAGAGTTTGGCGTATCCCTCAACCTAAAGAAATGCATCTTTGGGGTTACAAAAGGTAAGTTATTAGGGCATATTATCTCTAAGAAGGGGATTGCAATCGATCCAGAATGCATAGAAGCTATTCTCAAGATCCCACCACCTGCTAGTAAAAAAGGAAATGAAGTCGTTCTTGGCAAAATCAATTTTGTCAGGAAGTTCATCACTGGATTTGTAGAGATAGTCAAGCCCCTGAATGCGATGCTGAAACAGGAGGCCAAGGTGGAATGGAATGCAAAAGTAAAAGAAGCATTTGCTGAAATAAAGAGAGCTATTACTGAAGCTCCGGTTTTAGTAAGCCCTGATTATGCCAAACTATTCTACATATACTCATTCGCTTCTGACCACTCCTGTGCTGCTATATTAACTCAAAAATCTAACCAAGGCAACAAGCACCCTATAGCATTCATGAGAACGCCATTGAAGGATGCAAAATTAAAATGCCCAAATGTGGAAAAATAGGCTTATGCCTTGGTCAGGGAAGTCATGAAATTCAGACATTATATCCTCAGGAACAAGATCTTTGCTATAGTTCCTGATCCTGCAGTCAAGCTACTATTGATACAGAATGAACTGGGAGAATGAAGAGCCAAGTGGGTAACTATGCTGCAAGAATATGATATAGAGATTCAGCCCATGAAGCTGGTAAGAGGGTAGGGGCTCACGAAGACAATGGCAGAGACATGCCCTGATCTTACAGCCCAGGCTTATACTTTAGAAGATGTTTCTCTAGGAGAATGGTATGATGATGTTGTTCATTATCTCCTAACTCAGAGATGCCCTAACCATCTTAATTGAATACAAAGAAGGGCATTGCGCTTGAAAAGTGACAACTTCATGCTGAAAGGAGCTATTTTATACAAGAAAAATCATGAGGGAGTGTACCTGAGGTGCCTAGGAAAGGCAGAATCCTATAAGGTGATGCTGGGAATTCCATAGCCGGATATGACATAGGCCATGGGTCAGCACCATCTATAGCAAACCAGATTCTCAGAGCTGGTTATTACTAGCCTACATTGTTCAAAGACACCCACAGTCATGCTCCGGGGACACATCATGTGCCAAAGCTGCCGCTACTAGGGTGTCGACTTTCCCTTGGCCGATTTTGAGGTAAAACCTTTTGCACAATGGGGAATGGACTTCATTGGCCCCATCAATCCACCCTCCTCCGCTGGTCACAAGTATATTCTCACCATTACTAATTATTTTACACGATGGACTAAAGCTCTTGCATGCAAGCAGTGTAAATGCGAGGTAGTAGTGAATTTTCTAATCGTATTCTTAATGCCGTTTTGGATGCCGTGTCTTTGGTGTGTGATAATGGTTCTGCATTTTCATCATTGAAGTTTTCTAATTGGGCTTTTGATCATGGGATCATTATAAAATTTGCATCTAATTACTACCCCCAGGGTAACGGGTTAGCTGAGTCATCCAACAAAAATCTCCGGACTGTTATCCGCAAACTGTTAGAACGAAATCCGAATGATTGGCATACCCAACTCAGATTTTCTCTTTGGGTAGACCGCACCCGACATAAAGCTTCCATAGGGATGTCACCTTACCATCTGGTTTATGGCCTAGAACCTGTGTTTCCCATACAATTGAGAATCCCTACCCTTTAGTTTATTAATGAATATTATGATGAGGGAGACAGATGCGAGGAAAGACTTGCTAAACTATTGCACCTTGAAGAAAAGAGAGACAAAGCCCTAGAAAATTTTGCTAAGCATCAAGGGGTTTTCAAGAGATGGTTTGATAAAAGAGCCAAGGTTAAGGTGTTTAGGATCTCTGACTTGGTTCTTTCCTGGGATAAATCCCATGACCATAAGGGAGAGCATGGAAATTTTGATAAACTTTGGCTTGGACCTTACCAGATCTCGGAGATCCTGGGAGATAATGCCTTTCATTTGAAAACTCTCACTGGAGAGGATATCCCACTGCCTATCAATGGGCAATATTTGAAGCATTATTTCCAGTCTTGAGCTATTTTGGCTCTTGTCTTGTTTATAGTTAGGTTAGGGTTTCCCTTCCTACTTTGGTTTTGTTTGTTTTGGTTAGGCTAGGTTTCCTTCTTTTTGTTTTCTTTTGGTTTGTTTTCTTTCACTCTACTTTTGTTTTGGGGGTTCTCTCTGTTCTCACCCAGATGTATTGCACCTGCATGAAAAATTTGTCTTTTCTGTAATTGTTCTAAGTATTTCGTTGGTGAAATTTAGTCTTGCATCTTGAAAGGACGGTTGAAGTCTTTGCTATTGCTAACAATCTTAATGTCGAATTTATAGAAGGTTGAATCACTGGTGTGGATTTGAACTTGAAGCACTCTAAAAATCTTATATCCATCATATATCTTAAGAATCCTGCTATCACTATAGGAATCCTAGTGAAGTCTTGTCATGTGAAAAATCCTATTTCTACTTCAGTACCACTGTGGTTCTCGGCCCTGAGTGTGAACTTCACTATTCACAGGTTGAAATGAAAGAGACATACGTTGAATATCAAAAAAATAAAATGAAGTGTTGAATATCAAAAGAATAAATTCAACT
>VDFB02387037.1:0-28728 GCA_007258455.2 Sequoia sempervirens
AAGGAGGGAAAAACCACAGTGAGGATTAACTCACAGTATAAAGTAATTTCAAACTGAAAATAAAAGGGTCACTGCTAAGGGCTCACTACCCTGAAAGGACTCGTTGTTTGAATACAAAAGCTCACTGCTTACAAGGGAGGCTCACTGCCTACAAAGATTGATAAAAAAATTGGGCTTTATAGCCAAAATGAACTGAGAATAGTGCACCTAACAAATGCTGATGTAGTTTTGGTGATACTCAATAGATTGATTCAACACACTTCATCCTTTTCGCTCACTTCCAACTACTTTATTAATTTCGCATAGACACACTTTTATTCCTATGTATTTGTCTTTCTTTTCTCTCTAAATCTATCCAACATATTCATATATATATGTGATCTTTCCCGCAAACATCAATTAGGTCGGCCTAATTAGACGAATTTCATATTTACCAAAAATACCAACTGTCAGCTCTAGTCATTCACAAAATATTTCAAGAAGGTAATTCAAACCTCCAACATGCTACATTATGTTAGCAAGGACCTAAAATAGGTTGTACATATATCTGCATAGAAAAATTAATTCACCGTATCATAATTACCCCAAGAAGTCGGCCAGGAATATACTTCAATGCAAAAAAGCAATAAACATTTTGTACGAGCACCAAAGCATGTAATATTCTGATCATGCATGCCTTCGTATCAACTACTAACTGCAGAGGAATGTAGACTAGAATACCGAAGAGTATAGCTCGAATACTAGTTCAGATACCAGACCAAAATATTGGATCAAGCATTGTGTTAAACTTGCAGTCACAACATGGTGACATCAATGACAACACAAAATTGTATAGATAGTCAATCTTCTTCATTTTTCCAATAGGTTTTGAAGTCATCTTTCAAACTAAATCTGCATCATTGTTTAAGCATTACAAATTTCATGCATGAGTGGTGGCAAGGTTGATTGCATCAAAAGACAAGTCGTGGATTTCAAATGAGGTTGAGTCGATTAAATAGACCCCCCATGATTGGTAGAATTTTGAGAGGTGGCATCATTGGAATGAAATAAGCTTCTTGTTTACAACCTATTGCTATTCATTTTTAGTATAAAGAGAGGGAATTTTCTCATCATTTGGTTATTCATTCATTTGTTAATTTGGAGTATAATGCATACGTGAGTTTATAAGGAGAGCAAAGTTTGGGTAAGGAGCATTCAAAATTCTGTTTATCAAGTAGTTAAAGAGTGAGGATAGTTTGCTAGTTTCAGTTATAAATTGCTTGGTAGTTGTAGTTTAACAGTTTAAAAGCAAGGGATAGGTGCAATAGTAGAGTCGAGAGCTAGAAATTGAGAAGGCAACAAGTTAAAGCTGAGTCATAGAGTAGATTGGAAGCAAGGATTATCAAGAATTAGGTCAAGCTATTTTAATCTAGGCATGATTAAAATAATTCTCTTTCCTTCTCTTTCAAATAATGAATCAAGCTCTTTTATTTACTTGAGTTTGTGTATGCCATTGTTATGTGAAAATCATGGTTGTTAGAAAAGTATATGAGTGCATATACGAATAGCTTACTTATTTATGCATAGAGCTAATTTAAAATACAAAGAGGTAATGAGAACTAGGGAAGCCATTTGGGTATATCCAATAGTTTTCTTTAATTATATTGTTAAATCATGTTTTCAATGCATGATTTTGAATTATTATTTATATATGTATTTGTGAGAAAGAGAGCTTCAGTGGAAGGTTAAAGTCTCTCTAGAGCTATGTTTAACCAAAACAACTAGCTTGTTAAACCAAAGTAGCGACGGAAAGCTAAGTACGAGAATAAGATATTATCCCAATGAGATAGTGTCTTATTTATATTATTATTAAACAAGTTTATATTGCATATCAGTAGGAGGGTATGAAAACGTATTAGAAGTGAATATGTCTTTATTGTCTTTTGAAAATTATCATATTATATATTAGACCAAAAGTCTTTATTATTACCTATGCACAGTAATTTAAGCTTGAGAAGAGGACTTTACATTCTCAACAAAACAAAGCATAATACTCGAAGATTTTAAGGTGTAGAAGCACATATATCTCTCAAGTAGAAAATGTTCTCCAATTTGGATAAAAACTTATCATACATTTAAATATGAGAATATACGTGTCATATGGAAGGATAGATATATGAATATCTATATATGTACAAATGTAGGTACCTTATATAAATTATGCAAAGGGTAACTTGGAAGAAACCTATGATGAATCTAGAAATTAGTCAAATGGATCTCAATTGAGTTATTAGAAGTTAAAAAGCTTAATATGTTGAACTAGTATTGGACATCACTATGGATATTAAGTTTTATATTGAATCAAATTTCATGATATTTAATGTCATGATTAATCAAATATGGTGTTTTAGAAGAACGAAACCATACTTGTTATATCAACAAAGAGTTTGAACAACTGTTTAAGAAAAAGAAGTTTATCTATTAATGATCACTTCAAGATTAACCATATTCGATATGGAGTCCTTTAGGAATAGAATCAGAAGAATAAACATTGGACATTTGAATCTTTAATATGAAGAAGTAATCTTCCATTTAAGGTTAATAATATATTATTATATATATTGACATATTGTCAGTACTTTTAGATTGAGTCTAGGTGTGTCTAGTTGGTGACATTATGTCATTTGTATTAACTAGTTATGCACAAAATAGGAGAGTAGTTACTCCCATGGTTAAAAACTAATGACTTGAGTAAAAGGCAATTGCCCAAGTTTTAGGATGTTACATGAACATAACTGGAAAGATCTAGTCAGGAAATTATAACCAGTCAAGTCATTTCATTTACCAACTTAGTAAGAAAGGACTTGAATAAGAGGCAATTGCCTGACCCAGAGTGTTATGAGTACATAACAGGGTATTCAAGTTAGATGATTTGAACCATTTAGTCGAATAATCGACACTAGTGAAGTCATCACTATTGAAAGAGATTTTATTTGAGTTAGCTAACCTTTGGGTCAAACCAAAAGTAGAGTTAACCATAGGCTAGTGGGATTCACAAGTCGAGTTAGAGGTGGGTGAACTTACAATGCCACTTCCTTAGAAAGTGGATTGATTGTAATTATCAAACTTTGGCCAAAGTAAGTGTAAAAGTTTCTACTTGCACTTGTCAATTCAATGTGCTCCAAATTTTCATAGCTTGTAATTAGCATCATGCAACATAGTTGGAAGGTATCCATAGTTGTATGACCATACTTGTTATGTAGGACGTACACCACTAGATACTCAAATGGAAATATTAGGGATTCCAATACTAGACTCTTCATTGAAGGGTAGGGCCACTTCTAGTTGGAAGGTGTGCAGGCACTATTGGTCTGTGGTTGGAGGAAAAGTGCTTGGGTGATGCTCTCCCTCTTGTAGATGACACACCAAGACTTGTGGAAATATTAGAAGAAAATTATTTGTTTCTAGAGATTTATCCCTTCCAAAACAAATAGTACATACTTAACTTCTAGCGAAAAAGGACTAAGGAGATTCTTTTTATTTACATGATTGATGGTTCTAGGAAATAGGTTTAGGATAAATTCTTCCTTCAATGATAGGCTCCTTGATTTTTGTATCTAGAATTTTTTTTCCTTGGCTTTAATAGTGTTGGGAAAGGTGTGTTGTTCACCTTGCATAATGTTTGGATACTAGATGAATTAGGTATTCTTGGGAATACTTTCATGTTATATGTAACATTGAGATAAATATTTAATTTGGGTTGCACATTGGAAAAATATTTAATACTAGGAAAACTTAGTACCAAAAAGTAAGTGAGAGGGACATGGTTTATGTAATATCACTTGGTGGTTTTGTGCAAGTTTGTTTCTATAAAAATAAGCACATGAATAACTATTGAGGTTGGATTGTGTAACATCAAGCTTGTTGGCTAAGATTGATCGGGCATCTCTTCTAATTTGCATATGTGAGGAGAGGAAGCATGGATTGGAATGTGTGGTTGCATGATTCTCATTTTTTTTGTTCACATGGAGTGTAATTATGGATATTGATGTTTTAGAAGCCTTGCATGGAGACTTTGCAAGTATATCGTAATCTTTGTTTGTGAGACAATACATTGAGTTTGTGGGTGCTTTTAGAGGCTATGTTTTTTATTTTGAGGCTATGGTATGTTTGGCTATTATTTTGTACTAAATATTTTGAATACTTGTTTGCACATTTTCTCTCATGGGGTTATGTGAAAATGGTTATTATTGTTGTAAATTTCCTTTCAAATAGTGTGATAATTTTTGACCAAGCCTTTTATTTATACAAAAGGTCTTGGTTTAAACCATAATTTTGGATAGTCTACTCAAAGGCTTATAGTTCATCAACAATCTCCCAATTCTTTTGCTGAAAAATGTTTCTAAATATTTCTTTGTTCCACTTTTTCAACTTAAACTTAACATTCTTCAACTTACATATTACTTTAAACATTTTAGAACTTTGAACTTATTTCTCTAATCATTATTCTATTTTATCTTTCGAGTCTAAATTTTGTAATTAAATTTTTTTAAATATGAACAAATGATTCAATGTTTTATTTCATTTTTATAGATGGAGAATTATTGAGTTGTGATTTGAGCCTGTCTTTAGAAGGGAGGATAGATAACTATTCAAATTCAACAATCAATTAAGCGCCAATAGAAATATATTCAATACGACTTGTATATGTTTGTTAGACAATATTCTATTGGTCCACGTGAACATGGATCCTCTAAGATCCATATCCATCAAATCAAATCATCTCACATGAAACCAACAAGGTCCTCTACACTATCAAACAAATCTTGAAAGCTTCCCTTCATTTCTAAAGGAGATAAGAGGGTGTTGAAATCCCCAACCACCATCCAATCCCACTCCTTATAAGAGCTTCTAAAAATATTCATCTCAACCCACAGGTTTCTTTTTCTTGAACAAGAACTTGGAACATAAATATTAGATAAGAGCCAACCTTTTTTTATCATATTTATTGATCAACAAAATTACTAGGTGGTTATTATTTTTCATTAGCACTTACCCCTCTACCTCTCTACCACCCAAGGATTACAAAAAGTGACTCTTTCCTCTAATGCTCCTATAACACTTATTCTAGCCCTTGAGGAATTCTTCCATATCCCATTTTCAATCAAAATAAGACTATTTAACTCTCTAATGTAATGAGAGATGATTTTTATTTTTTATTTTTTATTTTGAGAGGAATTCCCCTAGAACGGGCATCTCTCCTAGTAGGTCTAGCTTATTTAGTATCCACACCAACATCTGTGCTCTACTTGACACTTCTCGTGTATACGAAGCTAAACATTTGGCTTGAGCAAGGATATTTAAATTTTAGATTTTGGGATTGAGGTGGTGAGCATAGAGATAGTTTATTTTTCCATCTTCCAACTTGTCATGCCTTGAGACACCTCCTATCTCCTTCTATCATTTTTTTGTTTGTTGGAGGATTTTATATCAAACACACATAATCATTTAGATATCTACTATGGAAGCACAAGGCTTATGTTGAAACCTCTTCAAATGAGAGCCAAGAATCGAGGAACATCCATTTTGTTAAAGTTGCTCGAACCATGATCTTGATCTCATCCCTTATAATGTTGGGAACTTGAAATCAATAAGACTTGATCTCTAGTAGGCTCATTCAAAACCATTTAACTTTACCAGTAGACCAAAGACCAATTAACCTATTATTTATTTAAATTAATATAAATTTGAAGACAAATTTTGACCTTTAGGGTTTCTTTCTCATCCTTTTCAAATATATTAAAGTGAAACTTTCAATTATAAGAGTAATAAAAAATTCAACCCTTGGGGAGAGAGTTTGGTAGTCACCTATCCTAACTTCGCATATCATAAGCTCCTAAATTGTATATTGGATTTTAATGATTTTTTTGGGTTTATTCGTATGTGACTTAAGAGCTTAAAGCCATTGTTTCAACTTCTAGGTAGTTATGACAATCGTGAGACGAGTCATTACATACACAAAGGTCCAAAAGTGATCATTTGGAAGTGTCAATCACTAGCTATGCATAGATGCTCCAGTAATCGTGTACTACAACTACAAAACTAAAAAAGGTTTTAACCCAATACTTATACACAAATGTCCTAATAATCGTGTGTTATGACCACCAAAAAAACTTGTACAACTCCTCTAACTAATATTAAATGGTTAACTACACATAGATGAATGACTACAAATATAATATTTTATTAAACTTTTAATTTTTATATATTAATTATTGTAAAAAAAATGTTTGCCAAGTGAAATGTGCTAACAAAGGAGGGAGGACTATTGTGAGCAGCTGCGAGACCCTCTCCCCTACTTTTATATTCATCTTAAAAAATCACGGCCAAAAGCCGGGCTCTGTATATTCCAACCTTCAATTTTAATCTGGGTGTATGAGAATTCTCGCGCTCTCATGTTTTGCACAACATTCACCGCTCCTCCGGCTGAATCCAGTACAAAAACATTAAAAAAACCCACTTATACCCTATGTTTCTTTCCTTCCTTCCACACCCAAATCTATGGATTAAACCTTGACACTGAAAACATTCACTCATTTATGGATTTCTTGTTTTGCACAGTAATAATTTGATTTAATTTAATCCGATGGCTAATACCCACAAAAACAAAGGTGGCTTTCCAACCCCATTAGTCTTCAACAGAACCCATTTCATAATAGCCCTCTGTCTCGTTGTCACAACGTTCTGTTTAACCAGATTGCTAGATCGGGCTGTATGTAGTTGTGGCATGCATGGACAAGAAAGCATCAGATCCAATGCAGGAGAACAAAGTAGTACAATGCAGCGTGTTTTTGGAAAAAACAGTTTAGGATGGCCAGAGCAGGGATATGGGTCTCAGATTTCTGTAAAAATTTATGTGTATGAAGAGTGGGAGGTGGATGGGTTGAAGGAGCTGCTCCATGGAAGAGATCATTCTATTAGTGAAGATTCGTGTGCAAAAGGCCAGTGGGGAAGTCAGGTGCTAAATTAAGCTACCCGTTTTTTTTTTGGTTTCTTGAGAAACCTAATTTGTCTTTATATATTATTGATAGGGGATGATTTAATTTTTGTTTATATGGAGTATTAATGTAAGTAAAATATAAGAAACATATGTATATTTTGGTGATGAGTTAACCAAACAACATAGGTTATGAGTCCATTAATGCAGTGGGAGACAGGCTTGGACTATATTTGAACATGCATCATGTTGAATTAGACCCCATAATTATACCACAGCCTGGTATATTTCTGCTGGCAAGTGCCTTCAGTTACCAGTTTTCTGCAGCTCCTTTGATGCAATTTGTCTCCCTCTCAATCACTAGTTTTCTGCAGCTCCTATGATATAAGTGGTCCCCCTCTCTATACGTGTATTGTTGGGTAAGGTTATAGTATAACTGTTATACACCATTTTAATGTATTTTGAGGTAAGCTTGGGCCATATTCTTGAGATTTGTGAACGTGGGTCATGCTGAATTATACCCGATAATTTCACCACAACTTCGTTATTAAACTCTGCTGGCTAGTGCCACCAATCACCATTACTCTGTAGCTCATTTGACGTACTTTCTCTATATAAATTGTATAATATTGGTATTGTTGGGCAAGGGTATGTGCACTTTAATGCAGTTTGAGATAAGCTTGGGCCGCATCCTTAAGATCTTAAAACACAGGTCATGCTGGATGTCACCCCTTAATTAAACCATGACCTGCATCACACGGCCATCTGGAGCTTGGGAGATTTAAAACTCTGCCAAGCTCTTACAAGTGCCTACAATTGCCACTACTGCACTATTTATTGGACCTAATTGGTTTATATTTGATTATAGAGTCAATAGCCTTTTTGTATGAAACAATCCTCAATCACCAGGAAGTTGTATTCAATGATATTAGTCTTTAATGTAGTGTCAGATGAGCTTGGATCATATTCTTAAGATTTATAAATATGCGTCAGTTGAGGGGAATTGTAAGGGATGGAAATGGTTATGCAAATGTAGAATCGTAGAAAAATCTTTTTGTTTCAGAAAAGAGAAGTAACATTCATCATAGGTTAGTATTTGAAACCCTAACACCAATATGCATTGATTCAATATGCTGCTACAGGTATATCTTTGATGTAAACTGCAAAATAAACTCTAAATCTATCCCTTATTAGATGATGTGAACAGCTACAAAATATTGTCAGTCATTACATGCACCAAGTGATAAAAACCTAATGCTAATGCATGCTACAACTTCAAGGTTGTGCCAAAAGTAATTAGAATGACTGCTGAATGAACTGAGTATTATTCCTTGAATTTCACAATAGCTGGACGTATCAATAGCTGCGGCTACTGAAACAATTTTATCTTAAAACCCACTGAAAATAGTATATTTCTGTTATCAGAGTGCTCTGATGGGACTGCAGCTTTGAGGGCAGTGTTAAGTTGACTTTTTAGAAACATATATAGCTATATTATTCATAACGTGCTGGAATATCAAATGGCAGTGCTGATGACAACTTTCAAATATATGTTAACAGTGGTAATATTCAAAATGTACTCACAAATGCAGATCTGTACGGAAAGGCTATATGGGAAACACAATATCATAGTTACTTTTGCTGTGTTGCAGCTAATCCCATGGGAACAATGATCTGATATGAAACTGCAGAATTATGAATGACAAAGGAAAATATGTCTAAAACAACAAAGCACACCAACTTGGGAATAACAGCTGCACCATGTGTATTTGTAGAAAAATGTCAAACTGTGTTACAATAGGTGACTGCATGTTCATAGACTTGGACTTGGACAGTACTTGGCAGGCCAAAACATTTTGACTTGGTGAAAACTTGACAAAACTCGGAAACTTAAAAAGCACTTATATTTTTGAAAAAACATAAATTTAATGTAAAATACAACCACAAATGTATCAAAAGAATTTGATGGGGATCTGGGGATAGTGGGGTCTAGGGGTAATGCTCCTCATGCATTCCCTGTCGCAATATTGGGCAGGGTCGAGGGCCGGAGCCCTTGCCAGCAAGCCTAAATGAAGACCTTAAAAACCACATAGACCTTCATGGTGCACACCATTTTCATAGTTTTTTAAAAGGCAAAAAACAATGCTTATAAGCCCAAAAAACAACATTTTTGGAGTGTTCAACATGGCTGTATAGGGCTTTTAAAGGAAAAGAAACTGTCTTTAGAACCATTTTTACTTGTTTTTGGTGCGTTTTTTGGAGCAGTGAGCAAAACAATTGGACTTGCCAAGTTTTGAGCAATCCTCATCAAAAAACTTGGCAAGTTTTTGAAAAAATTGGCACCTAGACTTGTCCAATTAAACTTGTAAAAACTTGTAGGTAGAAAAGTCATCCAAGTACCCAGTGACTTTGGCAAACAGTGGGTGGTTGCATCAGTGAAGGAGAAAATTGCAATCTGAATCCACACTACCATCTATCATACCACACAGCTTAGTCAAAACAACATGAATGCAAACTTTGCAGGGACCCATGATGAGATTCATGATCGTACCTTTCCACTCTTGACTAGGATTAGGTAAGGGATGCAACCGACTCACAATATGCTCCTCTTTGACGTGATGACATATGATGCCTTCTCCCCAATGCTTGAGGACACCCTTAAACTCCCACAAGCCTGAGTGTTGCCTTATGTGACAATGAGCTCACCACCAAGCTTTTGCTGCGCTACTTTGATATTAATATGATCACCTTCTTGAATCATGTTCATAGTGCCAATTATTTCTTCAATAGGAAAGATATCTCCAACATGTTTCTTCCCTATCCCTTAATGAACTCCTCTACTTGATGGCAATCCTGGAGGTATAACATTGAACACCATACTATGCTGATCTAAAATAGACCAAATACTTTTTTGATAAAGTGTCTCACCTATGGATGAAACCATGAATATCACCAATTGATGAGTGGTCCAAGCTACTTGTTTTGTCTTTTGAGCCATGACGATTCTTGGGGCTCCATCTTATTTTCCTTTGAATTTCAATTCCATAGTGAACTCACCAATAGAATGTAACCATTGCATGCTAACATTATGTTGGTGTCTCCTACACCTTTTCCATAGAAGTCATCACATACCTTGTATCTACCCAATGTGATGACAAGCTGTCGTGTGTCCTTAGTGCAAGGAATGGTGAAGCCAACTTTTAGTCTTTCATCCTTTGTGAATTCTCCTTCATACTTCCAAGGGTCACAAACTTGTTTCTAGCTTGATTCCAACAACACCACATTATGC
Organism: Sequoia sempervirens; assembly: GCA_007258455.2. Taxonomy (NCBI): domain Eukaryota; kingdom Viridiplantae; phylum Streptophyta; class Pinopsida; order Cupressales; family Cupressaceae; genus Sequoia; species Sequoia sempervirens. Next base: position 10,266 of record VDFB02387037.1, read on the forward strand.
TTAGTTATAAACTCTTGAATATCAAATTGACGTCTATTTTACTTATCACCTTCCAAGCATCTCATTGTCCCTGCAATTGTGACTACCTCCATTAGATCATTGTCTATAATAGACATCATACCTTTGTCTTCAAGTGTAGAACTTAGCACCAAGGAGTAGTTCATGAATTGTGAGCATTGAACCTTCATAATTGTTGTACCCAAACCAAATTTTTTGCTTCATTAAGGCATTTTGCTTAAAAGAGTCTAAACCTTGTTAGAATGATGTCAAAACACAGTTTTTGGGCAGATCAAGTATGTATTTTGAGTCAATTTGGTGTCGGGAAGACACTGGTGAAATTTGGAAAAAATTGAAAATTAGGGTTTCTGCACCCCTGTTTCACGTCATGAAACCCTAAAAATTGAAACTTGTCAGAATTGGCTGAAATTAATTTTGATTGGCTTATTTCACATCACAATCACAGTGGTGAAGTCAGTTTCAGTTAAAAGTCAGTTTAATGTTGGTGGGTAGTTTTCACTTTTTAAGGAGAAAAGCTAGGATTTCTGAGATTGTCAATGGCAGTTGGCCAGTACCAGGTGTCAAGATCTAAGCCTGAAACTCAAAGCAAAAGATTCTATGATGAAAGATGCTGAGAGGGATGCTTCACGGCGGAGGGGATTTTCACTTGACGAAAAGTTCAAAAAATATTCTAAGTTTGGAAACATTTCACTTTGTAATGTGGGAGATGCTTGTGCAATCAACATGCAAATCGACTTTACACTGTCCGTACATGTGAAAGTGGTGAAATACAGTCATACACACACGCCAGTAGCAGTAATGCTTCTATGTGGTCAACTCAGTAGCTGATATGGTGTCTGTAGAGCACGAAATAGAGGAAATATCAACCTCAGAGCAAATCTGCGCCCCTGTAGCTCAGGGGCGCCCTTCATTTTGGAGGTTCAGATTTAGTTGCTTTTGGTTGCAAATATGTTTAATCTCTTCAAAATTTAACCAGCTTTCCGACGAGCTATCAAGCGAGGTCATCCGAGTTGCAAAACTTCGGCAATTGAAGTCAAAAGCGGAAGGTACGAAGAGGTTACACAGTTAAATTTGACCCCTCAGATGGATGAATTTGTGAAATCTGTTTCTGGGGTATCTTTTCTAATTCGGTTCAGCTCCGCAATGCACTAGTTCACAAGATGATCCGACATACTGAGTGATCATGATAGAGGTTCTACCGAGCACATAAAACAGAGGGTGGAAAAATGTAGAAATACACACCTGTACATCTATAGGCTAGGGATGCCTAGCCTTTAGGCTTGCCAGATGGGGTCTTTTGCAGTCACAATCTTCACGAGACTTGTGTGAAATCCTCCTAGCTATCCAGTGAATCCAGTCGTCAACCCGTAGGGTTTGTCAAACGCCCGTGCATGAAGGGTCAGTGGGGATTGCTGAAGAAATCAGACAACCAAAAAAATGGCTAAGTGTTGGAAATACACACTCCCTTGGAAAAGGTGCCCTTTCTTTTGAGGTCTTAGGAGTAGTTTTCTCGCTTCGTCACCTCCAGAGATATCCCTTGCCAATGCTTCTAGCTACGTAGAGAGATTGTTGATGCGTGAATCAGAGCAATCCAGCTTCTGGTGTCAGGGGTCAAAGTATGGCGTCCGGATGAAAGTTACACTTTTGACAAATTAGTGATTGCGCCTTCACAGGCTAGGGGTGCCCTTGCTTTTGGGGTTCCTAATGCAGCTTTCAGATGCCTTACATATAGTTGTGGGTTGCGGAATTCTTCTAGTTATGCGATGGATCCATCACCTAGTCGATGGGAGCCATCGTTCATCAGCAGCGGCGGTTTGAAGCGTCAGATGGCAAATAAGAGAAATGGCTGTTTGGAGACCTGTACATCAATTTAATAAGAGGTGACTTTTATTTTGAGGTGTTAAACATGGTTTTTAGCAGTTGCAGCTCCCAGCAGACATTTCATCTTGGTTCTATAGGCTTCGCGGTGGATATCTCAGCTCAGTCACGGCCTCAATCAGGCATCCAGAAATCAGAGCTCAACAGAGGCAACTATAACTTTTCAGTGAGCTATAAAGTAGGAAGTTAGCAAAAAATCTCATAACTTTTGTAGGTGGACGCTTGGAGAGTCAAATTTGGACTTTTCGGAATCAGTAGAATTTTTTGAGCGCACCGGATGCAGAGATTTCAGTTAACTCATTAAAATAATATTAAATTTCAGTCTTTTGCATGCCAGCTTAAAGGGGAGATTTTGCTCAATATTTTAATATTGGCGCCCTTTTCAATTTTGATTTGCAAATTTGCATGTAAGGGAGAACTGAATATTTTAATATTTTTATTCTTTCGGGACTCCAAGTCAGTGATAGTTGAACAAAGTGGGGTCCAATCAGAAGGTTTCTTTTGAAATCTGAATTTTATTCTTGCAGTGGCGCCATTAAGCAAAGAATTCTTCTATTTATTCAAGATAGCGTCCATTCTTCTTTCACACAGTTGAAGAGCAAGTGAATTTTCTCATTTGAGTGAGCAAATTCTTTAGTAGTCAACATTCAAAGGCACTACAAAGATTGTTTTCGGATTTCCTTGCAGGTACAATTCTGGATTAATCAGCAGACTTGAAGACAAGATGGCGATTTTAGCAGAAGCAGAGCATAAAAAACTTCTATCTTTTGTCTTAAATTCTTCTATTCTCGTCTTAGGTTTTCTTCGCTTGTCCAAGATTCGACTTTTGACAAATTTGATCATCTGGGTTGGTTGTGCGCGGCTTCCTCTACAAAACCCACGTGTTAGAATTTTTCAGGAAAATTTGCTCCAGAGCTTCAATTCTCGAAGCTTTGATTTTCTCAACTGAAATTCCTTTGCATGGTGGAGTAAAAGTCAATATTTTTTGAATCTGATGTTGTGGGTTGTCTTAGAATCATCTTTTGGACAAAACCCATATTTCAGATTTTCTCGGAAAATTGCCCCCCGCCCCTGCTGCCCTCAGTTACTTTTTTCGGAAAAGCCTTTGCATGTCAAGCTAAACGGTGTTTTTCATAATTTTGGCGTTGTGGGTTGTCTTAGAATTATTTTCTGTACAAAACCCGTCTCAAATTTTGGTGAAATTGCCCTTCGAGAGGTATTTTTAGCCTCATCGGGGGTCATTTCAGTTCGAAAGTTGTCAAAATATAGCGAGTTTACATCAGCGAGTTTTGAGAATGTAGTTCATGCAGACTGAATTCAAGACCAAATCGGTCTTAATTCAAGATTTCATTAGAAAAGCTGACACCGATTTGTATCAAGTGCATTCGGAGGGTTGACAGGTGTAGTCACTCAAGTCCACATGGTTTCATGCTTCATTATAGTGATTGTCTTCCAAGGCCAATTTAGAGGGTTGATACTGTTGGAATTCTGCATGTGCAACAAGTTCGTTTGCATTTCTCACCACCAAAGTGTTCGCGGTCAAACTTCGCAATTTCGTCATACAACACTCTTCCATTGAGAAAAGTGTGAAAAACGTGAGAAGCGTCAGAGACATAAAGCCGCAGAGGAAACGGTGGCCATCACTTCGGTTACAGAGCCGCTAGAGTTACCAATCAGTGAAATGCCAGTTTAAGTGTGCAGAGATTTCTAGGATTGCTTGAGTTGTTGACAAGCAATGACCTCTAGATGGTGATACAGTCAACAACCTCGTGGAGGGGTTACTTGCCCGAGATCACGGCCAGTGAACTCCAGATCCCACCTTTCAGGATAGACATCAGACACGGCGGTTAACTCGATGCTTCTTTCCGAGTTAACTCGTTGTTCCGCATCTCATGCCATGTCTATCTTGGAAACATCTATGTACTGTTGGAGTTTTCATTTAGGGTTTTTCGTTAACTGATGGTAGTTTTCCAGTTAACTTGCTTTCAATAAGGACGTGCATGCTTGCACATGTCCATTTAGATTAGATGTTTCGGTTAACTGATGGTAGCTTTCCAGTTAACTGTATAGTTTCCTTTATTAGGGTTTAGCAATAAAATCTTGCATGCTTGCAAGACTATAGTTGACTCAAGGTGATTTTAGGGTTCCCTACACCTTTTGATGTCTATAAATAAGAGCTTTCAGCTCATTTGTAAATAACTTTTGCACGAGAAAGTAATATATGCTGTGCCCACCTTGCCTATAATATTGCTTATTCTGTATCTGTTCACGGGTTTTTATTATGATGATGAATTGTTATGCCACACGGGTTTCGTGCTGTTATCATGGCAAATGCTTATCTTAGTTAAATATAGTAGCTAGTTTGATCATGGATTGTATGCGTGTTTCGCCTATGCAATTTACTGTCCTAGTTGGCTATCCTTTATGTTTTGTTTCTAATAAGCCTCTTTAGATTGAGCAAATAGTTGTGCCACCTTGCCTTCAAGTTGAGAATCTGTACCTAAAGCTTATCGTTTGATGTGTGTGTTAATAAACTTATTCAGCCAAGCAAATTGTTGCACCACCTTGCCTTCATGTTGTGAATCTGTACTTAGTTTATCGTTTATTTGTCGTTTCCAATAAACTTCTTCCCAGCCAAGCAAATAGTTGCGCCACCTTGCCTTCACGTTGTGAATTTGTACCTGAAGTTTATCGTATAGAACATTCCTGCCCCATTTCCTCATGCTCTATTTACTTGAGGAGATTGGATAGATTTAAAGCTTTAGTTTAGTTGTAGTTAGTAATCTGCGAAACCAGAAAATCCTTAGTTGCAACGTTCGTGGTTTTTCTTAACCTTGTGCCTCTTCCAGCTGAGAACAAAAATATAGGATTTAGTTTACTTTTCTTTTCCAAGCATTCCAACAATACGAGGGAGCTTCCCCTCCTAATTTGAAGAGCACTCATTACGCAGTGTGCATAGCTGTCCGTACCAACTTGCACTCCAGAGGTGTTAGTTTTTACGCCAACAATAACTTTGTTAGAATTCACAATATATTCTATATGATTCTTCATGAGCTTACATTTCATCCAAATGCATGGGATGATGAATTCATTAGGAATAATGATATTGATCCCATTAAAACCCTTATCCTTCTTGTATGTCAAATTATTACTTGGATGCCATATACATGAACGACTTTGAATTTGAGTCAAAGAATGTAGATGCCTTATACTGCAAGTTGTATCTTTCACCCTTTTACCATTTTTAGAGTGCTTCCATGATGACAAAAATCTTGCAATGACATAGTATGGAACAAAAAATCTGAAATGACTATCTTTTTCATACCTTGGGTTGTAATCAAAGTTCTCACCTTCTTTTGCTGAAATAGAAATTGTTGAGATATCCTTAACACCACCATTCTTGTGACTTGAAATTTCCACGTTAAGATCAACCAAAACATTTTCCCAAATTTCCATTCTTGTGACTCGAAATTTCCATGTTAGGATCAACCAAAACATTTTCCCAAATTGCCTGCTCAACAACATGACTATCTTGAAAATCAACCACACATGGCAATAACTCACTCTTTGGAAGATTGATGAGTGGTTCATGGATTGCCACAACTTTTTCCATCTTGGGCTCTTCGCCTTCAACAAGTGATGCATTTTCCTCCTCGACTTCATCAACATTTTGCTGGCATGCACATTCGTTAGAAGTAAATAAAACGTCTTTTTCTAAAAAAGAATCCTTAATCGTCAATGGTTTGTTTTGTAGCAATGTCTTGTGGCTCTGGTTTTGATTGTTCTTGCTTCTTGATTTCTTCATTGGCAACTTCTGATATTTTCTCTACCTTTCTCAACCTTTTATGGTATGGTCAAAATTTCATATTTATCTCATTTTGATGTTTTCCACAACTTGGGTGAATAATTAAATTATTAAATAATAATAACTTAAGTTGTTCTAAGGAGGATAAATTAAAAAGGCAACTAAGGTATAATTATTTAATTAAAAAGTGTTTTAAGTTGTGCCTTCAAAGGGGATGCCTAGGCACATGGGGGACTTTGCTTTCATAAAAGATTAGTATTTAATTTAAAAAAAAAGAGCTTTTGGAGGAAAAAGGAAATTATTATTTTATTTCTCCAGGAATGTTACAAAAGGAGGTTGTGAGCTCATTGTTGAGGTTAGACATGATATGATATTTTGCTTCTGCATTTGAGAGAACCTGTGTTCAGTTCCAATTTTTTTGAGGACAAAAACCCTCTTGAAAATACTGGTTTTCGGGACAAACCCCCCCCTAGCTGGTTTTGGTGGCTTCATATAGAGGTCATAGCTGTGCCTGCAAGTGAAGTTTCCGTTGGTTGCTTTAAGAATGGAGGTATTTGATGTGTTTTGAGTAGTCATTTTTGGGTTTGCTAATACCGTTTGTTTGAGCATTCAACTTGAAGGACTCTTGAAATGTTGAAGGAAGCTGTACCAACTCATTTTTTGGCTGTACCATCCACTCTAGGCTGTACCATCTGCAAGTACAGACTATTAGTAATTTGGTGGTTTAATTCTAATGTTTTTTCCTTGCTATTTATGCTATTTGAGGGCCATACAGATTTAGAGGAGTATTTTGGAGGGTCGTACCATCTACAGGCGGGTTGTACATGTCAAAAGGAGGGGTGTGGGAGCCTAATAAATGAATTTCTGCCCTTTTCCTTGCTATTAGAAGTTGTCTGGAAGTGCCTTGCAGAACTGTCCTTCCAAGTCATTGCTGGGTGGACAGATGAATGTTTGATGAGATTTTGATGAAAACGTACTTGCTGTACCTGTTGTATCAGCAACACAATATGCTGTTATAGACCTATTAATGACTGATTTTCATTATCAGTTGATATATTATTTCTTTCAGTATGTTTGGGTTTGTGTAGAGAAGTTTTGGAGTGTGTTCTTCAGTAGTTCATTAGTTGGTGGTATTGGTGTGCTCCTAGACGACAGTTTACAGTGTGCTCAGTTCTGATTTGTCAGTTTATTAGCAATTGCAGAGTGATATTAGACCTTCATCGGCCCTTGTTTCATCTATTAGAGGTATACATTTATGTTGGTACTTGAATGCATTATTTATCTATGATATATGGCTTCAGTTTGAATGTTGCAGCAGTAGAGTTTTGTGATCAAAAATTTATATCAGCTTATATTGCAATGGTTTCATATTTGCTCTATTTGTAATTGCACTCTGTTGAATAAGCGAGAAGTGATTGTGTTTATTGTAATTGCACTTCGTATTGCGCTCTGCAGAACAAGCGAGAAGTGATTGTGCTTATTGTAATTGCACTCCGCTGAATAAGTGAGAAGTGACTGTGCTTATTATAATTGCACACTCCGCTGAATAAGCTTTGAAGTGTTTCCTTTCAGTTTATGCATCAAGCGCACTCCATTGAATAAGCGTAGATGAGGATGGTTTGCCGCCTTGTGTGCTTTAGTTAATTTGTACACGTTGCTGCATTTTAGATAATTGCGTGTGGTCCTATACACCATATTCTCTTGCCTTGCGCATCTCAAGATTTGGGTGATTAGAAAATGATAAGGACATTGCATTGTAGCTTCAATTCAGTTGAAAATTTCAAAAAAATTTGGGGTGCTTATTACAGGGAAGCATACAGTAGAGACTATAGATAAATTTCAGATGATGCTTTATAAGTCCCTTGCTACTCCAATGGTTTGACAGTAGACATTGCATTGTAGCTTCAATTCAGTTGAAAATTCAAAAAAATTTGGGGTGCTTATTACAGGGAAGCATACAGTAGAGATTATAGATAAATTTCAGATGATGCTTTATAAGTCCCTTGCTACTCCAATGGTTTGACAGTAGATTTAGAATTAGCTTTGGTGGATCTTTTTGTGTTTAGTTAATTGATAAGTTTCCTAATTTATTTGATAGAGTTGTTGATCATTTCCACAAAAGCCAAAGATCACCTGCAACCAACACAACCTTCCACATAAGAGAAAAGTGATGGAAATGCTACAAAGCCACATAATTCATTAGATGCAAAAATGAAACCTTGTTATAAAGAGAAAGATGAAATCCTAGGACAAAGTAAGATCATGGCAAGTGTCTTAATCTGATGATATGAGACACAAAAATTAAATGACCTAAGTAAGTTTAAGTATGTAAGTGTGAATGGGACCTAATATGAAACTAGTTAGATAATGCAGCATGTTCACACCAACACCCCTCCTTAAATGCAACTTAGGGAGTATGGAAAAATGCAATAATGGGTCTTGGCTACAAGGCCATGTTAGATACCATGCACAAACAAAGCTCTCACAAATGGAGTACTGGAGAAAACCCCTCTCTAAAAGAGAGTCACAAACAAACATGTAAAAGTGAAAGGAGGACTCAACATGACCCCCTAAGGACTATTTTAGTCAACAATGTCAATAGATGTTTCTCATATAGGAGAGAAAGAGAGAGACAATGTAGCACCCCTTACCTTGCTTCCCACAATGTGTAATCCCTTGCAATGATGGTGGATGCTTGACAAAGAATGATGATGAAGATCCGAGAACACAAACACTTATTCCTCCACTTGGGAAGAAACAAAACCAAGTATAGATGCAGGATGTTTTTCCATGAAGGAAGAAAGATCATGATGGATGATGATGTTGTTGATGTCTCTAAACTATACTCAAGTGTTGCGATATTGGTATGAAATGATACCACAATCAAATCAGGTACAAGTTCAATAAATGAAGAAGTTGACAAACTAGGACCACGTGGAGGTAGATGAAGAACAAGATCTAAAGACAAAGATGGTGTGACAACAATGATAATGGGATTGTCATCAACGATGAGATGGATGTTCTCAAGTGTGTTTGTCAAATCTACAAGACAAACTCACAAAACAAGCTTGCAATATCTATCAAGTAATCATCCCAATGCACCAAATTTGGAAGACTATGATGCACCTACTATAAATAATCTCTTGAAGCATGAAGAGATGGAGATGATGTCATCTCAATATATGTCATTCAACAGTACAAGCCATCCCATGATGATGTGTCCAAGATGTCTAAATTTGAACTCTTGGAGATGTGTTTGCTAATGCAGGAAAGCAAGAATCCTCAATCTTAGGATAATGTCTCGAAGATAAAGGAGATGAAGCCTTTAAATCTAGATTAGGATTCATAGAAGCCAAATAATCAATGGATATATTGTAGGAGGAGCATCAAGAAAAGCCTCAATGTCATCACGACTATCAAGACCTACCAAATAATCAAGCTTCTCTTGTATATCATCATCATATGGTAGGTTATCACAATCATCAACGGGCACAAGATTGATAGGATCTTTTGGGAAAGGAAAATGATGCGGGTCTCCAAAAATCTCCCAAATTCTAGTCCAAGGAGTGTGTGGGCACCCAATATGTGAGATGCTACTATCAATCAATCCAAGAACATGATCATTTTTGTTTCCCCATACTATCTTCGTATTAGATGTACTTGGTTTAGGTTCAAGTCCATAGAGATGGGGCAAGAGATGAAGCCACTTGAGATGCTTTAGGATGTTGTCTTACCAAGACTTATAGTTCCCTTTGTTTAGGGTGATTACGGAAGGATGAATTGAAAAGCTTATGATTATATAATTATCAACTTCTCATATACATATTAGAGATCAAGACATATGAAATTGGAGTCTTTGTAGCATAAAAAATGGCCTCATATTTTACAAAATATCCGAAGTACAAGTCAAAACAAAAAAATAACTTAAAATTGAAATAGCAGGAACTTAAGGAAGAATAAAGAAAAATGAGATATATGGCTGCAAAGTACACAAGACCAACTTTCCAATGCTTATTTGTTTGTGAAAATTTGATATCATATGCCCAAGTTATGTCCTCACCCCCAAAAAATAGCTCTTTTAGGGCTTAAAGTAAGGTGCACTATTAGGGTGGTGTCGCCAGCTTTGGCTGAGTGGTGAGTGTAGCCCCTTTAGTCTGGGAATGACTAAGGGCTCCGCTCCAATGAGATTGCGGGCTTAAGCTTGCAAGCACCATGGAGACTTGCAATCGTTGATCATTGATATGATCGAAGGTTTTAACCCTTAACCTATTGTCGATTGTATTGATAACATTTTCCACCTATATGGATTATGTATGGCTTGCAAAAAAGGTGATGTAGGCGAATAAGATTCTGATTTTTTGAGTAGCAATGGCGGTTGGAACTATATGGCCGAACAAAATTGTATGGATTTTTTTACGGCAATTTTTGCAAACTCCCCAAAAAAGGCTCAAATTTTTTTTGGACACCAAATTGTATCATTCCTCATTATGGATTTATAGGTTTTTTAGCCTTTTGAACTCAACTATGAGGTTTGTTTGGCACCAAGATGCATCGTATGAAAACTCTTGGCTGAAACTCCTTAAAAAGAGGAAGGAAATTATAGATTTGCTAGCTCTAGTACAATGTGAGAGTTGTTGATCAACCCTACAAGAGCCAAGGATCACTTGCAACCAAAACAATCTTCCACATGATAGATAAGCAATAGAATGCTATGAAGCCACAAAATTCATTAGATGCAAAAAAAAACTAATACAATATACAACAAGGAAATCCTTGTTGTAAAGATAAGGATGAAATTTTAGGACAAACTAAGATCATGACAAGTGTCTTAATCCTATGATATGAGAGAAAAAAGTAAATGACCTAAGAAAGCTTGAGTATGTAAGTATGAATAGGACCTAATATGAAACTATTGAGGTAATATACCATGTTCACACCAACAGATGCTAGATTTGATATTTTTGCTTTGCAGTGAATACATTGAGCCTAGTTCATGGTTGAGCCAAGGAAAATTGATTGGTCTGTTGCAAAATATGTGCTACAAAAAGTAAATGACCTGAGTAAGCTAGTTCAGGGACATCAAGGACAAACATATAAACATCTTGAAAGCTGGCTCTTGGTATAGTTTATTTAGGGAGGGGACTGTTGAGAAGTTGGGGGAGCTCATCATCACCTTGAATAGGAATAGGATTGAAATGCAGAAGTCAAAAATGACAAGGCTGGCTCCCATAGGCTATTTTTAGTCTCGTGGACATTAAAAGTTTTTCTTTCTTTTTCTTCTTCTTACTTGGATGTTGGAGATAGAGAGTTAATGTTGCATGGCTTTGTGGATTCAGACTGGGTATTTGATTTTAGTACTAATAAGAGCACTTCAGGTTTTTGTTTCAGCTTGGGATCATGTATGATATTTTGGTTTAGTAGGAAGTAGAAAGTACTAGTATTAAGTTTAGTTGAGGCAGAGTGTAGAGTGGCTTCTTTTACTAATTGTGAAGCTATTTGGCTCTGCAAGTTGATAGATAAAGTTACTGATTAGATGTTGGAGCCAACAATAGTGTACTGTTACAATTAGAGATCTATCAAAGTCTTTGAGAATCTAGTGTTTCATGATCGCTCCAAGCATATTGACATTTGTTATCATTTCCTTAAGAGTTCAGAAGGGAGCAGTAGTTCTTTAGTATATACCCATAGATGGGTAGGTTGTAGACATTTTGCAAAGTCCTTGGCAAAAGGGAAGTTTGAAATAGTGAGAGAGAGATTGGGTTTGATGGAGAACACCTTCTTTGCAAAGAGCAAGTGTTAGCTTTTCAATCGTGTTACTTGGCTGTTGTTCTCCTACAACTGGGTACTGAGAGTAGCTTTAAGTTTCAGTTTTAGTATTTTTGTTTTCTAATGAACTGAAAATTGAACTCTTCTAGCTTTTCATATATCTAGAAGGATTCTAAATTCATGAAGATAAGTTGTTTTTATTTCTAGAATAAAGTGCTTTGTCTTCTCTTGTATTTATCATTTTCTGCTTTAGTTTTTGTAAAGCCCAAAAGATTATCTTAGTCTACAAAAGAGATTGTGGGCACATAACTTAATGTTAGAAAAAAATATAGCATACAGAAGAAGAACAATGTTTGAGTGTAATTCAGTTTCAGTTTGCAGTTAGGATTATTTTTCTTAGCGTAAAATCTACTTATCATGCTGTGAAAATTAACAAGATTCTGCACTTCTGTGAAACTTACATTACTTTCTTTACCCCAAGTTTCTGAGGAGGGAGACGAGTCCCCAAGTTTCCGATTTTGAGGCCAAAATTAGGGACGGCAGGGGACAGCTATATAAAAATATAGGGAAAATTTAAAAAATATAGGGAAATTTTAAATATTCAATAGATAACATGAATAAGGCATGCATAATACACATTATAGAACATTAACATATAACATTTGTGTTCAACATTATGCCAATACTCAATAGAGTCAATAGTCAATACGCATTCAAAATTAACATGCAGTTACACAAATCATGAAACAACCTCCAAGTTATAATTTATAAACTTATATCAAAATGCCCAAAGGCTACATTGCTGCCATATAGTTTTAAAGTTTTAGTTTGCTATGAAAATCAAAATACAATATCGTATGTCAATAATGAATACAAATTTACAAAATAAACAAAGAGCACTGCTGCCCCTAATCATCTCTCATAACTGCATCAAAATCAGAGTCATCCTCTGAGTCACTGCCACCGTAATGCTCCTCCTCAGCCAATGGGACCCCAACCAAGCCCTCAGCTGTCTCCTCCTCATCTATCTGAGCCGCGTCCTCGGGATCAATATCCCACCGTAGAGCTGGAGTCTGTCGATACTCTGGAGTCTGTCGATCCTGAAGCCGAAGAGCACTATGAACGGCCACTAGCTTCTCTGCTCGTCTAGAGGTAAGTCTATTCCTCTTGACAAAGTGGATAAAGCCATATGTGGACCAATTCCTCTCTGCAGCAGAGGAACTAGCAACCTGTGCAAGAAGGCGAGTGGCAAGTATCTTCAACTGCGGTGTATCTCTCCCATGATAGGTCCACCATCCAATAGGGTTCCCTTGAGCTAATATAGCTCTATCCAACCTCGCCTGTGGTTTGCTCAAGTTTGGGCCATTAAGATTAGCAAAGTCTAGAAATTGTGACCGAAGTATTGAAGCTTGCTCGGCTGGATAAATCTTTTCAATGGCCCGTGTGAACCCATCTAAAACCTCAGGATCATCACATGGAGGCACCCTACCATCCCTTGGTGCATACCATTTTGGATTTAGAGCAAAGGCAGCCATATGAAGCGGGGTGTTCATTGTATTCCACCTCCGCGTCACAATGGGCCTAATGTGTTGCTCATATAAATCCAAAGTGGGGTCCTTTGCCAAAATAACTTGCCTGATCTTCCCAAGCATAGTGTCAAATGTCTCATATATCTCTCCAAGACTAGGAGAGTCTGTATCAGCATATCTAATGACATCTACAATGGGCGAGATAAAGGAGCAAATATATCTGCAAAATGCAAACAAAAAGTTCAAAATAATTAGTTGACAAGTTATTTGACATGTTAGAAACTTCAAAAGTTGGAACATTGGACAATAAAATTAAAATATTAAAATCAGAAATTTAATATGAAAATCAGCCATCTAATATGTCTTACCTCACATTGGCCCACCAATCATCATCGAGGATCTTTTGTTTGATGCTCTTTCCTTGAGTAGAACTTGCATTAGGCCATCTAGTCCACTCAGCATTGACCATCATCAGTTGTAGAGGCTCATGCACCTCAACCATCCTCTCCAATAGGATGAAGTATGTGGCATATCTACATTCATTAATTCAATGATTCATTAAAAAATAAAAATTTAAAACAAAATCAGATTATGAATACAAATTGAAAGTGAAACAAAATGAAGTAAATGGCATACCTTGTATCAATAGGTTTGAGAAACTCCTTCTTTGAAAATGTCCTGAAGAGAGCAAGTGAGGTGTGGTGGTTGCAAATGAACATCTGAATTTCTCTAGCTTCTGCCACCGTTTTCTTCACCCAATCCATCTTCCCTATGTCTTTCAATGCATTGTTCAATGCATGAACACAACATGGGGTCCAAAATATGTGCCTGTAAGTACCCTCCATCCATCAACCCAGCCGATTTGCACACACGTGCTGAATCGGTGATCACCTACACCACATTTGCAGCCCCAACCTCCTCTATGGCATCTCTCAAAATGGAAAATTGGAAGTCAGCATCCTTACGTCTCCCTGAACAATCTACGGCTCTAAGAAAATAAGAACCAGCAGGGCATGTGACTATGACATTGATGAGTGGCCGACGTCTACAATCAGTCCACCCATCCATCACTATAGAGCACCCCGTCCTCATCCATGTTTGCCTCATCTCCTCCATTAACACATTAACTTTGGAGTACTCTTTGTCTAGGAGGGGGTGCGTAGCTTATGATCTCCAGGGGGTACAAATGAAGGACCAACAACAACTAAGTCTTTCACCATTTGTTTGAAATAAGAGGAACGGGCCACATGAAATGGAATGGCATGGGCAAAAAAGAATTTGGCAATGGAGGATTCACAGGTTTCTCGTGCTTGGTTTTGAAACATGGACTCAACTGAGGCTCCCTTATCACCACCAATCACCTTCCTCTTTCCTCTTAAGATAACACTACTACCAACCGTGGAAGGACTAGGAGTAGGAGTAGGCATAGACGATTGTGAACTTGGGAAAGAAGGAGACCCAGTTTGAACCCCACCATCACACTCCATTTGAATTGTTTGGCACTCTATAAATAGTGCATCTGTCAATGCAGGACACGTTCTAACTCCATGGCCCACCTCACCCAAAAAATGAGACCTAACTCTAGTGTAGCTGCCCCTAAACTCCTTTTCACAAACATGGCACAACCAAACCCTACTCCCCCCTGAATTTTTTTGTCTTTCACCCATGGCTGTCACAAATTGAAGGAATGGTTTTTTTTTTTTGGGGTGTTTTGCATAGTCCTTCATAGTTTTGGTATTGGTTGATGAATGATGGTGTTGGGTAGGGGTTATTTGCTCTCTAGTTTGCCTTCTAACTTGCATTTCAACTTCACTATCACTCCCACCCTCACTGTTGCTCATGTTTTTTGTTTTTAGAATGCAAGTGTTGACTGAAAATGAAAAAAATAAAAAAAATCAGACTATGCATACTTCATATTTTGCAAAAAAAATGAAAAAAAAAGAATGGTGAAAGAAAATGCATACCTTTTTGATGGATTTGCCCTCCCAACAACACTCTTTCAACCTCCTCTCCTCCTTCAAACAGCTGCTCCTTCTCCTTCAATGGCTGCAATTTTTTTTCTTCTCAAACCCTTGGCTCCCTACACAAACAAAATGAAAATAATGAACTTTTAGAGGCCTCCTTTCATTCATAAGAGAGTAAAACATGGTGGGGCCCACACATGCCACATAAGTTGGGCGTTATTTTTAAATTTTTTGCTTTTTTTTTTGTGTTTGGGCGCTTTAAAACGCCGGCCGTCCCCGGGACAATCGAGGGACGGCTCAGCCGTCCCCTACCGTCCCCGGGACTGTCAGCCGTCCCTATTTTGGCTGAAGCCGTCCCCCCGTCCCGGGGACGTTTCCTTTTGCAAAAGGGGCGGTCCCCCCTCCTTGCCGTCCACGGTACGGACGTACTGGAATTAAGGGACCCGAGTTTTTGGGGGCCGTCCCAATTAACCTGCTGAGTTTTTCTTGATCTTTTAATATTGTGAAGAACTCCTTTCCTATATCCCACACCTCGAGAAAGCAGCACTTAGCCAAATGACCATGCCAACAGTAACATTTTTATCAGAAGTAATTTTGTAATCAAGAGGTTTAGTAGATAGTAACCAAATTGTGCAACTAGTGACAACACAATGAAGAGGGAACATACTGCTTTCCTTTCTAGATTTTGAGGAAGATAAAGACATTCAAGTAACATTACTAAACATTGTGAGAGGTTGGGCATTTTTCACCTCTTATACAAAAAGATGCAACATTTACCTGTTGCATTAGAGTTTAAATACCAATGCCTCAAAAATAGATCAACCTCATTGATGAAAAGATGCAAGATTGAAACATTTTCTCTATCTAGTGATGAGAGGTTGGCCATTTTTCATCCATTCTAGAAAAGATATGGAAGTTATTCCAATGATTTGAAATCCAAATACAATGTCTCAAAAATAGATTGCCCCATAGATGAACCTAGGGTCAACATAAATTGCCACACTTCTATCTTCTCCTGAAGACAGCTGTGCAGTGGATAAAAATTGAAAGCAGAGAGACACTAGGTTTACTTTGAATTTCTGTACTAGTTAATGAATTCTAATCCAATAATTGGTCTGAATTTGGTCAAAGACTTTGTACCATAAGTAAGGGCAACAAGGTCTAGTGGCCTTCTGGGCTAAATCTGGGATGACCTTTGTAGTCAGAGTTGAGTCCATTTTCTATTGTCTGTTTTGGTAGGAGGAAGTTGTGATCCAAACACCTAGAGCACTTAATAAATCACCCTTAGAAGAGAAACTATGTGAAGCAATTCAAAAGTTTTAGAAATTTGATTCTTGATCTGGGACATATACCGGGAATCATCATCTTGATGAGGATGAGGACAGAATCATTATTCTTGACAAGTGTCTTTCAGACACATTGAGAAGTACTACCACATCTACGTAGGCATGAGCTGTACCTTCAGGGTTCCCTGGATTCTTAAGATACAGTTTGCATTTACAGGCCTATCCTACGGTATCAAAGCCCCTGCGATGATAAATAGCCCAATTTTTGCTGAAGAGAACTCAACATGAATATCAGATGACTCAAGCGGGAATGGCTAATGGTTGCTTAGCCATTACACTTTTTATGAGCTTTTACTTTTGATGATCTAATGGATAACCTTATTTACAATGGATTTGGATATGGAAAATAACTCTGGTTCTTGTTGTTTATTGATACTTATTGCATAATAGATTTATATATGTCAGTAAATTCTGGTTCTATTTTTTTATATATACATGAACATGTGCTGAGACATGCATATACTTATCACCACGTGTGTATATATTATATTATTATGTATTTGCACATGCACAAAAACATTTGCACAGAAGCATTTATACTTATGTTATATAATGAAGTTACTTATTCTTTGATGGAAACTTGTGTTAATGAAGCCAATAATAGTATCCTGTTTTTCTAATTGTATTTTTTGTTTTAACTTTTGAATAGTTGATTGATAAATATTTTATTAGTTTATGGATATTTATATGGGATTTTAATCAATATTTCTTTTTTGTTTTTGAGCTCTTTTTGGATTGAGACCATGTGTTTAATTAAGAAATTCAAGTGGCTGAAAACATTTTTAAAACACAATACAAATGGCCATGCAATTTACAAATTTCAGAATGAACTTTAATACTCATCAGCGGAAAATAGATTGTATTGGATGTTTATTCTATAATTTAAAACTCATGAAAGTTTTACCTAAAACATAAATGTCACCCATTGATCTTTTCTGCAGGTGAAAATCCATCAGCTTCTAAAGAAATCAAGTTTTCACACAACAAATAAACAAGAAGCGCAGCTTTTTTTTGTCCCATCATATGTAAAATGTGTCCGCATGAAGGGTGGTCTCAATGACAAGGAGATCAATCAAACATATGTCAAGGTGGGCAGGTTTATAGTCACCGTTTGCTCTAGTTGTTCCAATACAATTTGATCTGAATTTTTAAGCTTATACTATGTATGTTTTTTTAGGTGCTATAATGGTTAAATTCTCAGTCAATGACCATATATCATACCTGCCAACTACTTAAATCACTTGCTTAAGACAGGGTTTGATATGCAATTAATTTATTTAACCTATTTAAATTTGCTCTAGCAGGTCTTAAAACAGATGCCATATTTTCGGCACTCAGGGGGGCGTGACCATATTTTTGTCTTCCCAAGGTAACACCCTTCTTTTATATATCTAGAATGAAGATAGTTATTTCATTGGTTTTATAACAAAATACAAAATTTTCGAGACATATGTACATATAGGACATAAGAAGTGCATAAATTTGTCTTCTTTGTGTAAACTAGATTGTACATCTGTAGACTTGGTTACTTAGGATAGGTAGGTGTTGCAATATAGCTTCACTTGGTGCAGTTCTTATGACACTGTTAGACACTTTTCATCCGTTACTATGAGCATGAGGAGTTGAAGAATTTAGATCCCAAATTCTCATCAGTTGCGCATTATTTTTGTTTCTGAAAAGTTGATTGATGAAGACAGATACTGTAGTGTTCCCTTTTCATCAACTGTCAGATAGGACTGAGTATTGACTTAGTCTTGTTCAGCAGTTAGAAGGTAGTAACTCTTTCAGTTAGTTTGGTCAGCGAGTTAGTCAATCAATAAAATCAGGTTGCTGCCTTGTTAAGTGGACTCACCACTAGAAGTGCCTGCAGTTGTCCTCAGCAAAGGAAGGTGGAAATGAGTTAGTCAGCTGCCAATAACTTGTGGAGGTTGTTTGTGAGTTATTTCCCTCCAATTATGAATTTGACTACCATAACTTCAAGATTGCAAGAGATGGAGTTTAGAGGTAGCACTGGGAAGGATGAAGGGCATCTTGAAAATCACAAAAGTAAAAAAAACCTCTTCCTGTGAGTGACGCAGTTACAGTAATCCTTTTAGCCTGGGACAAAAACCCATAGGTATGGCTAGAGCAAGTTCTAGGGACCAAACCCTCCAGCAG
>VDFB02387038.1:0-37083 GCA_007258455.2 Sequoia sempervirens
ATCTAGTCGGTCAAATTAGACTCTCCAAAAATGAAAATCCCTATACTACTATGCCTATCTCAGTGGATAACTGAATGCATGTGGTTATCCTAGAGAAGACATAGAAGGAAAAATTATTGGCCTATGCATGTGATATTCTCTAGGCACCAAACCTATAGTAGCATACTATACCATATCAACCTCACAATACCAAATTTCCCTAAATCATAATATATTATGATGTGTAGAAAATGCTGCTAAACCTATAGATATTCCTTGTGGCACTCCATCCTACCTTAATCATGAAAAGGTATCCATCCAAGTAAGCACCCGGGATCACTATCAAGGAATAATTTAAAAGCAGTAGTGAACATCATGATCCATCTCGAAGTGGCAGCACCCCATATGTAGAAACATCAGAATCTCAATAAGTGGTAATTCACGATCTCCTCCTCCACTGTCATCCAAGGTGGTATTACCCTATATTTTGGCCTCATCTACCCATATGAAATGTATTCTTTTTATGAAATGAACTCTCTCTCTCACCTCGAATAGTAGAACTTGAAGGATGTGACGAATTGTCTCCTGAGTTATTTGAATATCTGTCTATAGATCTAAATGTATAGGTGTTTGCATCCCATTTCTCTACTAGTGTCATTAACATGGCATAATGGTACCTCATGGGAGGCATGAGGTATGCCCAACATATCCTTGTAGCCTATAGAATATGGGTCTCTCACTTTGATAGTGTTGAGATGAGGTCCCGTAGATGACAAAATAATCTATCACCAAGATGTCGACACCGAGGTGGAATCTAACAAAAAAGTAAAAATATGTCCTATGAGCATTATAAAATCTTAAATATATATATCAAGAGTTAAAAAGTGTGCTAAATTTTCTCTAGGGCACTTTTCTAAGGGTCCTAGAAACTTTATTCCCTTTTTGGGAAACTTCACGAAAAAGTGGGACACTTTGCAAAAAAGAGGACACTTTGCAAATAAGGAATGCTTTGTGACTTTTTGTTCTAGGGTCCTAAATCTACCTAGGAATGTTTAAAAACATAAAATAAATATGTAAAAACAAAGCTAAGGTAAAAACATAGTCATATGGGTGCTAAAGTGGGGGCTAAATGCAGTGATGGAAATTGTACTCCCTTCTTAGAGATGGTACAATTTCTCAATTAATTTCGACCTAGTTTGGTACCCTTGCATTCATGACCCCTTTAAATCACCATTAATAGGCCCCTAAGACCCTTTATTTCAAATCTCAAGGATCATTTCAAATAAAATCCTAACAAAATCAACATAAGCATTAAATTTTTTAACAACCCATCATTGACCCACCTCGAAAAAAATAGGGTGGGATTCATACACCACCTTGAGCGTATGAGTCCCGCTAGATGGGACCCATATGCCATAAGTGGCATATGAGTCCCGTATAGCCCCTTTTTAGGGTTTAAGTGGGAAACTCAATTTTTTAATTCAAAATTTTTGTTGATGTCAATATTTGAGATATAAATAACTGTAAATTAGATGAAGTGCCTATATAAATAAGATTTCAAGCCATTATTTTCATCTAGAAAGGCAATTCAAGATCTAAGCATTCACAAGTACTCAAAAATACTTTCACAAGAGAATTAAAGAGAAAGTAGCAAGCAAGGTTGAAGTCTTGGAGCAACATCATTGTGTTTTTGCAGGTCTTCAAGCTCACTTTCATTCAAGATCTAGCATTGTCAAGGATTGATGATGTTTGCCTATGGTGAATCATGATGGATTCTAGGTTGGGGAGATGCAACTAGCTCTCAAGCCAAGCCTAATGACTTGTTTCCTAAGTGATTCCATCCTCCATTTTCATTCTAATTTCAACCTAAAGGAAGGTACATGTCTCATTATGACTTGTTAGGGTGATTAGAAATCTCCTAAAGTGAATCATCATGTTTATGTTTCATTCATACATCTTATTCTAGCAAAATAGAATAGGGTTAATGGCATTTTAGATCTCCTAATCTTACATGCAGTTAAAAGGAGGATTTGCATTCATATTTTTTCTCAAGATCTATCATTTCTCTCAAGGTTTAACTACCAAACTACGGATTTGACCAAGGTAAACCCACCACAAGAAAATAAACACTATGTTCTATTTTGTAGGTATTTTTACTAGTTTAGATCTAGAAATCAGATTAGGAAGACAAAGCAAAGATAGAAGAATAGATTCAAACTTTGAATGTTTGAAGAAGTAGATCAGGATTGATACGCCACTTGTGGCATATGATTCACAATATAGTGATTTTTTCAGATTGCAAAAATTCCAAATTTACCACTATCAGGTTCTTATTTTTTCCTAGAAACCCTAGTCTAGGACTGATATGCCCAGTCTAGTGTATGATTCCCAATGAGTTGTAAAGTCTACAATTTCAAGATTTTAGAGCTTGTTATGAGCTTCTACTGGTTTCCAAGTGCACCTCTGTACTTTTCCAATTTACTGTTCTGATTTTACATTCATTTCTAGGTCATTTACTTAGGTTTTGCACATCATTAAGTTTCCTCATTAGGTTTTGCATGTTAAACTTGTCTTTACGAGCCCTAGCTTAGTGGTGAACCCCCTTTTAGTCTTTAATCACACCTTAGGATACCTTATTGCAAGATCTTTTTCCCTCATTCCATCCTTGGATTGAGATCTCTAAGGTTTCCTTGAATGAACTAGGTGAAATAGGAGGTCCTTATCCCTTAGTTCCCTCATTCCATCCTTGGATTGAGATCTCTAAGGTTTCCTTGAATGAACTAGGTGAAATAGGAGGTCCTTATCCCTTAGTTCCATCTGCTAAAAGGTGGAACCCTATTTTCCCTTGTTTTAGTAGCACATAAAGATTTTAAGTTATATCAAATAGATGTGAAATATGCATTCTTGAACAATGAGTTGGAAGAAGAGGTATACATTAAACAACCAGAAGGATTTTAGTTATTAGAAGATGCTGATATGGTCTACAAATTGAAGAAAGCATTGTATGGACTCAAACAAGCTCCTAGAGCTTGGTATGCAAGGTTAGATAAGTAATTATAGAACTAAGGATTCAGGAAAAGGAATTGTAGATAACAATATTTTAAAGTTGTAGGTGAACAAATATTGACTGTGGTAGTGTATGTGGATGACATTATCTTTGGAGGAAATGAAGATATGTGCAAGAAGTTTTTAGAGGAAATGGAAAAAGAGTTTGAGATGTCAATATGTGGGGAGATATATTTCTTGGATTACAAATTAGTCAATCAGAAAAAAGTTATTTACTTTCACAGTCAAAATATGTCAAGGAAATCTTGAAGAAGTTTGGAATGGAGGATTCTAAACCAATGTGCACCCTAACCTTACTAGTTGTAAGTTGAGAAAAAAATGATGAATCTCCTAAGATATATAAGAGAAAATATAGATCAATGATTGGAGGACTACTATATCTAACTACTACTAGATCATATATCATGCATGTAGTTTGTCTTGTGGCAAGATATCAAGAAAATCCTAGAGAATCTCATCTTGTAGTTGTAAAGAGGATATTTAGATACTTGAAGGGCACTCTAGACTATGGTTTGTGGTATGCTAGGGATACTAATTTCTCCTTGAGTGCATATATAGATGTAGATTGGTTAGGTTGTGCAAATGAAAAAAGTACATGTGGTGGTGATTTCTTTCTTGGAAGCAAATTTATTTCATGGTTGAGTAAGAAGAAATATTTAGTGTCATTATCTATTGTAGAGGTAGTATATTACAGAAACATCATGTTGCACACATGTTGTGAATGAAGAAAACATTGAAGGATATCAAAGTATCATATGATGAACCTATTTCTATCTTTTGTGATAATACAAGTACTATAAATATCTCAAAGAACCTGGTAATGCATTCAAGAAAAAAATCTTTATCTAATATCACTTTCTAAGAAAGAAGGTTGGAGAGAATGAGGTGAAGCTAGAGTATGTTCCTAATAATAATTAGGTTACAAATACTTTCACAAAGGATCTTCTTAAGGATACTTTTGAGTATTTCTAATAGAAGTTAGAGGTTATTACACCTCCTTCCTTCAACTAGATGAATAAGTATGTGCATATATCTAGGAAGAATTTCAAGATACATTCTTAGTACTAGAGTAATGATATAGGCTACCTCCCAAGTAGTGCAGGTAGTAGTATTGTTGGTCGGTGTAGTTAGATGGAGCATAGTTTGTGCCCCTAAGGGGGAGAGTGCAAAAATGTAAGTATAATGGAAAAAAAGAGTTGTTTACACGTGTTTCCCTTTAGAATGTTGTGAAAGGGAGAGAGAGCAAAAAATTTATATGCATATGCAAATGGAAAGTGTAGTAAGAAGTGAAGCATATGTGTTTCCCTTTTATTTTTGTTAAAGGGGGAGAGAAAAATAGTTCAATGCAGTAGAGTGAAAGAGTAGAGGAAAGAGAGTTGGATGAGTCTATGGCCCTCTTCCATTTATTTTAAAGGGGGAAGAGTTAGAATGGTTGAAAAACCATAGTGAAAAAGAAAATATGGTTTGAAGATCATAGGGGGAGAGAGTGTTCAAGAGCAAAGAATGAGAGTGTGAAGAGTGAGAGTTTCCCCAGTCAAGGGAGTACTGCTTGTTGCAAAATTATTTTTTCTATGCTTTTTTGGTTGATGGATTTTTAGAATTGGTGTTTCCATCAATAACAAATGTGGAGATTGTTAGAAGTTTTAGTGGTTGTGTTGTCATTGATGTCAACATAGTGTTGTTGGTGTTAGTCATTGATGTCAATAGTATGGAGATGGTTGGTGTTGTCAAGTGCTTGTGCTCATATGCATGTGTTGTGGTGATATTATTAGTGTTGTTATTGATGTATTGTATTGTTGTAATGTAGTTATAGTAAGTTCACTTGGTTTCCAAGTGCTTTTGAGAAAACTAGAACAAAAGAGTGTGTAGTGTAATAGAGGTTAGTTCAATGTTGTGCTTCACATTTCTTAATGGTTGAAGATATGCTTGTGAGGTTTGAATACGATGAATAGAGGTGTTTAGAGGTTATATACCCAAATTTTTAGGTTCTGGTTCATTCTACAATCAAAGTTGTGTTTGATAGTTCATTTATCTATATAGAAGGTTGTTTGGAGAAATGAAATTTCTCTGCAATAAGGTTTCTTATCTTGTGGATTTGGGAATGAGCTTATATTATCTGTAACTTCCTTCCTTTGAGGTTTTAGGTTCTGAGGTGTTCCAAAAGGTTGGTTAGTGAGTTGTGTTCAATGATAGTGTGTCTGGTTACACAAAATAATGGTGTTCTTAGTTTTAGGTGGTTGTGGCAGAGTTGTAGAATATTTTGATGATTTGTAATATTCTGAAGTGTTGTGTGTGGTGTAGGAGCACCTTGATAATTTTGGCTAGATGATGCATTTTGGAGTCTTATTTTGTTTTTTGTCTTAGTATGATGTAAATAAGGTCTATTAGACCAATTTAATGTAATCAAGGTCATGTAGGGTCTTGTAGGTGTTTTTGATTAAAAGTTGTCAACAATAATGTAAGATTGTAAAAGTTCCTTGCAACTTTGTCTTTTTGTTTTAGTAGTTGAATGTGAACGGTCACCTTTTCATATTTTGGTTGGGGATCATTAGATTTTGGTGAAAACATGATTAAATGCCTCAAACATCTTTGAGGCAGGGTTTTGGAGAATTTTCTAGTGAATAAGCAAACTTTTACTTTGTTTTTGGTGCAAATTATGTGTTTTATGAAGTTTTTGCATACAGTATGGTTCTGTATAACAACATGATCATTTGAAACCATTGGGAATTATTAGACCATTGTGTTATATTTCATTTGAATCTTATTTTGCATGGGTAAATGCAAGAAGATGAGTCCACAAAACGTGGAAGTTTTTGCCTTAGGCAAAAAAAGGAAATCGGCTTGCAAAAAATGGGATTCCATTTTTTAATAAATGGGATCCCATTTTTACAAAAGCAGGATCTCATTCTGAAAAAATTCCAAAATGGAATTTTTTCCAAGGAATAGGATCAGTTTTAGAAAGCTTTCCATTTTGAAACTTTCAATTTTCATTTTTTCATTTTTTCATTTTTAACAATTTTCAAAATGGGATCCCATTTCGTAGAACGATTCATTGGCTTTTTTGGTTTGGGAAATGGCTTGGGGACCCGGACCTAAGCTTTGGACCTCATTTGACCTACAACTTGAAGGTCATGTTAGTGTCACAGGAAAATAGTGACTTTGGACATATGTTTGAAGACCTATTTTGTCAATTTTTTTTACGAAATTAAAACCCATTATAGATGAGACAATGCAGATTCCAAATATGTATTTTTTTTACAATTTGATTATTTTTTCTACTTTTCAATTAATTTCTAATGAAACTGGTCCATAAACTTGAATTATTAGGGTTTTTTAGTATTTTAATAACTTTTTATTAAAATATTTTTTTCTAAAATGAATTCCACCAAAACATACTTCAGACAATTCTTTTCAATTTAATTTGTTTTTTAAAAAATTATAAGTTTAGGTCATCTTATGTGTGTCATACACAATGATTTTTCAAAACGAAAAATATGGCTAATAATTTTATTTTTTAAAAAAAATTTCAATAAAAAATTACAAAAAAATATCGAAACATGCTTAGTGAGTCACAAATCTTTTTCCCAAAAGGATTTAGAAAAATATGATAATTTAGGTCAAATTATGGATGTCATGCGTGCATGTATGGTAAAAAAAAGTGACTTTTAAACAATGGTTTTAAAACACCTATTGAAATAAATTACATATTTGGAAACTAGAGTTCGAGTACTACATTTTATGATTACTAACTTTTTTTAAGATTCCATCTCTTAGTGCTTCAAATTTTAAGGTCAAATGTGACAAATTTTGAAAATCAGGGAAAACACTTCCACTTTTTTTCCAAAAAGTGGACTCAACTTCTTGCACACACCCGCATCTTTTCATCAAGTTTTAAGGGAGATCCAAGTGTTTTCCTAAAAGTTGTTCTGTACCCTAGGGTTTCAAGTGTTTGGAGTGAAAATCATGAAAAACTAGGGCATTCCACTGTAGGAAAATCTTGTAAGTTGGTGGCTTGGACCTTCAAGGAGTGTTTTATTTGTTTCTTGTAGTTGTAGGGTAGGGTGAAGGCGTTTGCATCAATTTTTCTCAAACCCTAGCCTAACATCTCTATGTGCTAGGCTAGGTTATATAGATATTTGATTAGGATAGTAGGTTTTTTTAAATTTTTGGTGAGATAAGTTGTTGATTTTATCCCTATGTGACCTAAGGAGTTTTTTGGTGAAGATTTTAGGAGTTTACAAGTTGATTGACGACACTTCCTTTGTAAAAGTGGCCTATTTAGGTCTAATTCCAGTGTTGCAGGTCAATTTTTGACATATTGTTTCAAAACAACATGAGGAACTAGTTTGATATGTTGAATAATAGGATAAAGGGTGCTTGAAAGTGTGAAGGTTTGTTCTATTCAGACCTTCTCTAAAAGATATGACAAGAAAAGGCTTAGTGGACACCTACAAGCAAGGATAATAGAATTGAAGGAATCAACCCTCATTAGCATTTGCAAACATGAAGACAAGATTGGATTGATTTGTTAAGGCCTAATTCACCTTTCTCTGCTTTATTTGGTATCAGAGCTTAGGCTTTAGATCATTTGTGGAAAAGGAATTGAGTTTGAGGAAGAAAAATTTCTAGGAAAAGCATAGAAGATGCCTCCTAAAGGTGGTTCAGTTGTTGCTAGGGAGTTAAGAGCCCTAAGAGAGTCTCAAGAAGCTATGGTAGCCAGGATGGAAGCACTAGAGAAAAGAGACAAGAGAGATAAGGGTGTTACAAAGGAGAGTGACCCTAAAGATGAGGAAGAGGGTGAAAGTGAGCAACCCCCAAAAGGATCACATGAGTAGATGGATCTTGAAGAAAGGAAGCTTCTACAAGTGCTTAAGGCTATGAAAGGAGAGACACAAGAAGTGAAGATGGAGCTACCTTTATATGGTGGAAAAATAGATGGTGAAGAGGTGATTGAATGGATTGATGCCCTGGATAATTATTTTGATTACAAGGAGGTTCTTGAAGACAAGAAAGTCATTTTTTCCAAAACCAAGTTGAAGGGACAAACATTGACATGGTGGAATTACACCCAAGATGAGAGAACAAAGAAAGAAAATCCCAAGATCAATTCATGGGATAGGATGGTGGCGAAGGTAAAGAGTCAGTTCTTGCCTATAGATTATGAGATTCAAGTGTTTAGGAGATTGCATAATTTAAAACATAAAGAATTAGATGTTGCTGCATATATTGATGAGTTCCACAAGCTAACCATAAGGTCTAGACACATTGAGAATGAAAAGGACAAAGTAGCAAGGTATTTGAATGGTTTGAGATCCACTATTCAAGATGAGATAAGCCTCAATACTCCTAGGATAGTAGAGTGTTTTCAAATGGCCACTAAGGTAGAGGAAAAGATAAGGAGGAGGGAAGAAAAATATTCAAGAGTAAGAGGAAAAAATTTTAGTGGTAGAGGAACCTCTAGTGGAAGAGGATGACAAAGAGGACATGGAGAAAAATGTGGAAATCAAGAATCAAGTGGTGAATCAAGGGGAAACTTTAGAGATAGAAGGCCTAATGGTAGGGGTAGGATCAATGAACAAGGTAGAGGGTCTAATGCCTTCTTTGAAAGGTGTTACAATTGCAATCAATTGAGACATCCTACATGGAAGTGCTCGGATAAATCAAGTGCAAGTTCTCATGGTGGAGAGAGGAGGACTCAACTAGTGCAAGAGGAGGATGAAGATAGTGTAAATTCACCTTCCCTACATGTTGCTCCAGATGTAGGAGAGTCCTTAATGATAAGGAGGACATTAATCAAGGTTCCAATCATCAAGGAACCCCCTCAAAGAAAGGCATTGTTTCAGACAACATGCAAATCTTAGGGAAAGGTATGTAAAGTGATAGTTGATTCTAGCTCAACTAATAATATAGTGTCATTAGAGATGGTAGAAAAACTTAAAATGAAAAGGAACCCTCATCCAACACCCTACAATATCTCATGGCTCAATAAGGGGTAGCAAGTGCTTGTAAATGAGTAGGTCTGGGTGGAGTTTAACATTGGTTCCTATAAAGATAAAATCCTATGTGACATTGTTCCTATGGATGTATGCCACCTACTCCTTAGAAGGCCTTGGAAATTGGATAGGAAGGCCAAGCATGATGGAAAAAATAATGTGTATGTCATTGAGAAAGATGGAGTGTCATACACTCTCACACCTCTTCAAGAAGATGATGGTGTTGTTCATGAAGGACCAAGTGTGATGGTAGTCAAAGAGAAGGAGTTTCTAAAAAAATTAGAAGAGGAAGACATTGGTTATGCCATTGTTGGTAAGCCTATTTCTAATGAAAGAACAACATATAAATAAGAGATACCTAAGGAGGTGCAAGCATTGTTAGACAAATATGAAGACATAGGAGTGAAGGAGTTATCAAGTTCATTGCCTCCCATTGGGGATGTGAGTCATCACATTGATCTTATACCAAGTACAAGTTTGCCTAATAAACCAACATACAAGTGCTGGTAGAACAAGGAAAAACAACTAAGAGGAAGGGGTGAATCAATTATGTCAAAAACTTAAAATTTTCTTACTTAACATAATCTCATATATGATGAATAAGCAATTAACCACAAACAATTAACACATCAGTGAGATAGATAACACCAATATTTTTTATGTGGAAACCTTGTTAGGGGAAAAACCATGGTGGATGTTAGTCCACAATATTATACCTTGTTAAAAGTATAATGAGAAATAATAAGGGGAATGCACATGCATTTAGGCACATTACCTAGAGCTCACCACTCAAATACAGAAGAGGAATCACTATCCAACAATACAGAAATATGGATTAGATCCATAGAGTATGAACTAAAAGAATAACTTATACACAAGCCTAATTATAGTTCCAATTAAGCACATAAAACCTTTTTCCCTCTTCTCTCAATCTTCTTCACACTTTGCTATACTATCAAATGATTAGAACATTATTTGCAAATTTTCACTTTCTTTGGCATAGATTCACACTTATGAACACTCTAACTTTTCTTAAACAATCATTCTTATATATCTGCTACATGGGATTTCATCACAACTTAGTTAGCTAGGAAAATAAAACATATTTGCAATGTTAGCTCAAATTTACAAATAAATTTTTAGTAGGAATCCACCAAGGTTGGCCACAACATAGTGGAGACCCAAATTGACATCTCCAATATGAAAATACTTTAATTAAATTCACCACGAAGATCCACAACACGCTACCACCAACATGTGGGCCAGGGACATGAAAAACCGAACATGCGCAAGAAAAGATCTTTAGCCATGAGCTCTCTAAATAATGTGGATGTACCAAAAAGATAGAGAATGATCTAGAGACATCTGAGAACACCAAGAAACAATAGAGAAGCATCCACAACAACTGAGATTAACAAAATTACACAAACTTCATTCAGGAACACTAACAAAGACCACAAAAACATTGCCAGACCACAACACAATCAAAACTTCACGCGGACCTTTGAAACTTCTAGTGGATGATCTAGAAGAACTCAACCATAAATCCTTTAATCCACACCAGCTAATCTTCAACATAAAGAACAAAATGCCTTCTTGACCTACACAGTTCCACTAGGAACCTAGAACACTTCCTTTTACAATTTTCTCAATATCCTCGACATATACAACCTTTAATACCCCAAATGCTAATAGTGTTGACGTCAATGACAACCACATATCAGCAAATATATCCTCAACATACAACAATCACCCCCTTTGGCATTGATGGCAACACATGATGTTAAAAATACCATCAACCAAACACACAGACTCTTCTTCTCACCGACTCTTCTTCTCAACTACGCTTCTCCCCACAAGGCTCTTCTCCTTAGAAAGATTTTCACATTGCAATTCTCCCCCTTTGACATCAATGGAAAAGGGAACCATGATCTTTCCAAATGCATGCTTTGAACCACATATTTGCACATCTGACTACTCCCCCTGAGTAGCAGCCACAAAAACATCAATCTGGATAAGAATATAACAATGTAGCTCATGGATTGATGCAAGAAAATGCATCTTTAGTTCTTATCTAGAGGGGTAATCACCCATAGCATTCCTTTGAGATACTCAAAAGTATCCTTCGATAATGGCTTAGTAAATATATCTACAATCTGTTCTTTGGTAGACACATATCCAATCTGACTTCTTTCTCATTCAGTTTTTCCCTCAAGAAATGAAATTTGATTGATATATGTTTAGTCTTGGAGTGTAGTACTGGATTCTTTGAAATATTTATTGCACTTGAATTATCACAGTATATGGAAATAGGTTCTTCATATACCACCTTGATATCTTTCAACATCTATTTCATCCATATCACTTGAGTACAATTATTTGCAGCAGGAATGTATTTTTCTTTAGTAGTAGATAGAGAAATGGAATTCTTCTTTTTTCTCAACCAGGACACCAACTTCTTCCCTAGGAAGAAAACACCACCACTAGTACTTTTCCTGTCATCTACATCTCCAACCCAATCTGCATTAGTATATGCACTCAAAGTGAGATCATCATCCTTTGGATACCAAAGTTAAAAGTCAACTATTCCTTTTAGATATTTGAAGATTTTCTTGATAGCAGTCACATGTGAATCTTTTGGATCAGCCTAAAATCTAGCAACCATACATACAACATTCATAATGTCTGGTCTAGTCTGAGTTAAATAAAGCAATCCACCAATCATTAACCTGTGTCTATTTTGAGTCGCCTTAGGAGAATCATCATTCTATGTCAACTTACATCTAGTTACCATGGGAGTACCAACATGTTTTGAATCATCCATTCCAAATTTCTTCAACAGTTCTCTCACATATTTGGACTGAGATATGAAAAAATTCCCTTGTCTTCAGCTTCAGGAACTTTAAAAATCCTAGAAAGAACTTCATCTCTCCAATCATACTCATCTCAACCTATCCTTCATCTCATCAAAGAAACTTCATATAGATTGTCATCTCCCTCCAAAAATGATGCGGATCAACAAAAAATTTCTAAAATGAACTCTCTGTATCATGATCTACTCCTTAGCACACATTGTCAATAGTACCTCTTAGTGAATCCATAAGCTTTAGTAAATATTTTTTCCAATCTAGCATACTAGCTGGGGCTTCCTTAAACCATACATAGCTTTAATCATGTGACTATATTCTCCTCATAGCTAGATGAAATCCATCCAACTGTTCAATGTATACTTCTTCTAGTTCTCCATTCAGAAATGATGACTTCACATCCATTTGATAGACTATTTAGTCCTTGTATGCAGCATAAGCAAGAAATAACCTTTTTACAACTCTTCAATCCAGCAATAGGGAAATTTCTTTCTTCAAATCAATACCTCCATTTGAGAATACTCCTACATAATTAAGTCTTTGTTTTATTCCTGGACCACTTCACCTTGTTCATTTAGCTGTTCCTAAAACACCCATTTAGGTAAGAATCATATTTTTCTTTAGTTTGGGAACTAGTATCTAATGTATTATCTTTTTTCTTTTATCTGTGGTCAGCCTCTTTCCCTTCATAGATTCCAAACCGTTGTTCATCTCTAGTAAAGCTTAGTGACATTACTTTTAGGGTTCACATAAAAATCGCATAATATTCTTCTACAATCTTCCTTCTAGTTTGCACTCCTTTATTCTTGTCTACTATAATTTGACTTTTAGAATGATTTAGTTTTACATACCTTGGAGTTTTGGGACATTCTTGAACTTTTGATTCTTCTGATCTTTCTTCTGCACTTGCACTTGTCTCTGCTTCTTGATTGACTTGATTTACCAGAACAAATTGAGGTTGCTTAACTAGAACATATGGAATAATCTAAAGTAGATTTTGTGTCTTAGAATTATTCCCTTTGCAAGTGTTGTCTTCATCTGATTCATATTCACAATATATGGATGATTTGATAGAGTCCTCATCAACTCTGACATTTGCACTTTCAACCATCTTTCTTAGTCTTTTGTTATAGTATCGGTATGCCTTGCTTTTAGTTGAGTAACCTTGGAAAATCCCTTCATCGCTTCTTGCATCAAACTTACCTATATCATCATCTCTCTTGATATAACACCTACTTCCAAGGATCTTGAAATATTTAACAGTAGGCTTGTAACCAAACCATAACTCAAAAGGGGTCTTACTAGAATTACCATTAAAATTTACTCGGTTCAAAGTATACATAGTAGTGCTTACTGCTTCACTCAAGTACATCTGAGATACATTTCCTTCCATCATCATTGTTTTGGAAGCATCCAATTTTTTTTTATTCTTTCTCTCTACAACTCCATTCTATTGAGGGGTTTGAGGAGCAAATAATTGTCTCTTAATTCCATGCTCTTCACAAAAAGAGTTGAACTCCTTGGAGGTGAACTCACCACCTCTGTCAGATCTCAGGAACTTGATTTTTAGACCTTTCTCATTCTTTGTCATAGCCTTAAAACTTTTGAACTTTTCAAATCCTTCACATTTTTCTCTTAAGAAAGAAACCCATATCATTCTAGAATAATCATCAATAATCAACATAAAGTACCTTTCTTCTTGAATGCTTCTAACTCTGGAGGGACCACAAAGGTCAGTATGTAGCAGCTCCAGCAAATTATTTGAATGAAACTATTTTCTCTGGAAAGAGACTCTAGTTTGTTTACCCATTTGACATTCTTTGCAGATTGTGTTAGTAGGCTTTACTAACTTAGGTATATCTCTTACTGCTTGAGTAGAACTTATCTTGATAATGCTATCAAAATTTACATGGCACAATCTCCTATGCCATAGCCATCTTTCATCTACTTGAGCAATTAAAAAACTCCCACTAGCAGTAGTCAGGTGAAAGATATTACCTTTTGTTTGTTTACTAGTAGCAATCATATTCCTGGAACTTCCTTGTATCTTGCATCTTCCATTTTTGAATTGAAGATCATATCCCTTGTGCACCATCTATCCTACACTCAATAAGTTGTGCTTCAAACCTTTAACATACATAGTATCATCAGTGTTATCCTTACCACCAAGGAAAATAGATCCTTTGCCATGAATCACACCAGCATTATTGTCTCCAAATATTACAACCCCACCATCATACTTCTCTAGAATCACAAAGTTTCTTTTATCACCGGTCACGTGATGTCAGCATCCACTATTAATGACCCACTTATCTTTTTCTTGAACTCAGGCTGCAAGAGCCTTTTAATCTTTAGTAGATTCAATAGCCACAGGATTATCTTCAATGGTAGCAATGAAAACCCATTCATCTTCATTTCCATTATCTTTATCAGACTCATCATCAGTCACTGCTTCTTCAACAAAGTAGCATCTCTTTTGGAATCTAGAATTCTTAGGCTTAGATCTAGGAACTCTTTTAGGACACCTTGATGTAAAATGACCTATTTTACTGCAAGAGAAACATTTAATAGGCAATACATCTTCATACTTACCTTTTCCTTTTCCTTCTTGTTTTGCAATCCGTGCTTCCAATTCTTCTACCTCTCTTTCTTTATCTTCAAGCTATTTCAGTTCTTCATCATACTTGGATACTTTTCTGGAACTTTCTCCCAGACCATATCTTTTCCTGCTACTTCCATATATTGTAGCCTTGAATGCTAATTCAATCTTTGGTGCAGATTCACCAAATTCACTTATTTAAAAATTAGCAAGCTTTCCAACCAACATGTCTCTTGTTATCTTTGTTACTAATCTAATTTGTTCAATAGCATGAGCTTTCACCTTGTAGGAGGCAGGAAAGGATATGACTATCTTAGCCACAATTTCATCCTCTTCCACAGTACCATCGACACATCTTATACCCATCACTCTCTTATCTACTCTCTCTACATAAAATAAGTGATATTTTCATCTTCGCCCATCTTCAAATTCTCATACTTGCCTTTCAAGCTTTGTAGCTTATCCACCTTCACCTGAGCATCTCCTTCATATAAAGTTTCCATCTTCATCCAAATCTAATGAACTGTCTCTAATCCTATCACATTATCCATCTCTTAATCAGTCAGAGCACTCACCAGAGCTTCAATAGCCCTAATATTATTTTCAGCATCTTTGATCTCATTAGTAGTGGAGGGACCATTCCAAGGAATAACATATGGATCTTTTGTAATCTTCTAGAAAGATTCACTAATACATCTTAGATGACATTGCATCCTAACTTTCCACAGTGAGTAATTGGTTCCATAAAATCTTAGATTGTCCTTCTTGAATGTTTCCATCTTGGATCACCTCAAGCTTTTAGAGTTCTTCAGAGGAACCAGCTCTGATACCAATTGTTGGCAAGACAAGGGAAAACAACTGAGAGGGGGGGTAAATCAGTTGTGTAAAAAACTTAAACTTTTCTTACTTAACTTAAAATAATCTCAGATATGATGAATAAGAAATTAACAACAAACAATTAACACATTAGTGAGACAGATAACACCAATATTTTTTATGTAGAAACCCTGTTAGGGGAAACACCATGGTGAATGTCAGTCCACAAGATTATACCCTGTTAAAAGTATAATGAGAAATAATAAGGGGAATGCACATGCATTCAGGCACACTGCCTAGAGCTCACTGCTAAAATATAAAAGATGACTCACAATCCAAAAATATAGAAATATGGATTAGATCCACAAAGTATGAACTGGAAGAATAGCTTCTACACAAGCCTAATTATAGTTCCAATTAGGCACATAAAACTTTCTTCACTCTTCCCTCAATCTTCTTCAAACTTTTCTTTGCTATCGAATGATTAGAACATTATTCACACATCTTCAATTTCTCTAGCATAGATTCATACTTATGCACACTCTAACTATGCTTAAAAAATCACTCTTATATATCCGCTACATGGGATTTCATCACAACTTAGTCGACCAGGAAAATAAAACATATTTGCAATGTTGGCCCAAATTTACAAATAAAATTTCAATACAAATCCACCAAGGTTAGCCACAAAATAGTGGAGACCCAAATTGACATCTCCAATATGAAAATACTTTAATTAAATTCACTAGAAAGATCCACAACATGCTACCACCAACATGTCAGACAAGGACATGAAAAACTAAACATGTGCAAGAAAATATCTTCAACCATGAGCTCTCTGAATAATGTGGACATACCACAAAGATAAAGAATGATCTAGAGACATCTGAGAACACCAAGAAACAATAGAGAATCATCCACAACAACTGAGATTAACCAAATTCCACAAAATTCATTCAGGAACATTGACAGAGACCACAAAAACACTGTCTAACCACAACACAATCAAAACTTCAGACGGACCTCTAAAAATTCTGGTAGATGATCTAAAAACACTCAACAATAAATCCTTTAATCCACACCAGCTAATCTTCAATGTAAATAACAAAATTCCTTCTTGACCAACATAGTTCCACTAGGAACCTAGACCACTTCCTTTTACAATTTTCTCAATATCCTTGACATATACAACCTTTAATACACCAAATGCTAATACTATTGACATCAATGACAACCACATATCAGCAACCATATCCTCAATATCCAACAATAAGATGGCACCTAAGAAAAATGAGAACATAAATCAAGTTCAAGACTTGTTGGACAAAGGGATGATAAGGGAGAGCTTGAGCCCTTGTGCTGTGCCAACTGTATTGGCACCTAAAAAGGATGAAGATTTGAGGATTTGTACTAATTCAAGAGAAATCAATAAGATCACAATTAGGTACAGATTTCCTATACCCTGGATGGAGGACTTGATGGAAAATTTAGCAGGTGCACGATACTTCTCAAAGATTGATTTGAAAATTGGATACCATCAGATCTGAATAAAGGAAGGAGATGAGTGGAAGACCACTTTTAAGACCAATGAAGGTTTATATAAATGGATAGTGATGTGATTTCAGTTATCAAATGCCCCTATAACATTCATGAGGCTGATGAATGTGGCTCTAAAGCACTTCATAGGAAATTTTGTGGTGGTATACTTGAATGAGATCCTTGTGTATTGTAAAACAAAAGAGGATCATTTAGAGCAGCTAGACAAGGTATTGAATAGAATCAATGAGGAGAAATTAATGATTAGTTGAACTTAGGGAACACTGAGAGGGGGGTGAATCAATGTTCAACAATTCTAAACTTTAATTTTAGACCTTAAACCATTTATAGTACATAAACAAAAATAAAGATGCAAGCACAAGAACAAGATAATAAAAACACCATAACACCAATATTTTTATGTGGAAACCTTATTAAGGGAAAAACCACGGTGGAGATTAATCCACAATTTATACTTTGTTAAAAGTATGAACAAAAGGGAATGCACATGCATTCATGCACACTGCCTAGAGCTGACTACCTTACAAAAGGGTTTGTGATTACAACAAAAAGTTGAACTGAGAAGATAGCATCTCTAAATGCCTGGATTTAGTTCCAATGAAGCTTAGTAGATGATCTTCAGCCCTTCTGACTGATTCTGTATTTCTTCTTTGCTCTGCTTTGCTCTTCTCTATTTTTTCTGCTCTTCTAAAATTGTGCATAGATCACTTCAATCACCCTTCTAATACTTGCACATACATCTACTCTACTTTGCACACACATTCACACCCTCTCATACGTCTTTCTCATTTTCAAAATGGATTACCGATCTCATATATATATCTGCTAACAAAGATTTCATTGCTTCAAGTTGGCTTTAACAAAACATGAAATATCCTTCAATGGTCATCTGAAATCATGAATTAAATTTAATGCACACCCACACAAGTCGGCTAAACTATAGCTATGACCCAAAAAAAAAGAACCAACACAAGAAACAATTAAACAATTACTCCTTATACATCTGTGACATGCGACATTCACTAGGTTGACCACAATGAACAAATAGATAGAAAAACATTTTGCTGGATCTATATGCTCGTACATTGGTTAATGAAATAACACAAGACTTAACAACAAGATAAAATAGATGCATAGAAAACTATCTCGAGGATCCACAACTAAAATTATGATTCGGTGAAGCATACATATTGACATGCTAACTAGATACCTTGTTCTTCATGTTCTATGCCAGTAAAACATTGTACTTAACTTTAGTTGTCAGTATGACCACATTCCGATCTACGGACCACAGTAGTGACTTCAGTTTCCATCAATGACAACACTAGAATCCATATCTCAGCAATCCCCCCAAGCCATATGTCAACAATCGCCCCCTTTGGCATTGATGGAAACACTTAATAAAAAATGACTAAGTGTCAGAATTCAAAGAATGATGAAGCATTTTTCACTGCTCTCCTCCCCCTTTGACATCAATGACAAAAATCTACTACTTTCTCTCTTCTTTTTCTAATATTTTTACTCCACTTCTTCCTTTTTGCTATGACAAAATTTTACTGCTCTCTCTCCCCCTTTGAAAAATAGAAATTTGATTAGCATTTTGAAAACTACAACTGCTGCACAAATCAAAAATTTATTTTATACTTATCTTTCATCTTCAGAAGGAACTTCTTCCAAGAATCTACAACAATTCCAATAATTATTATCAGACTGTTATTTTCAGATGTCTTGTTAATAATTTGAATGAGGGATTCTGAGATTGTAATTGCTTCTTCTAGTTTTTCTCCTTTCCTCAAGACCTAAATCAGTTGCTCCAACCTGCATTCAGTCAGATCCTTGAATTTCCAAAAGGTGTCCACAAGAGTGTTTCTGGTAAAGTGGACTTTTTCATGCTTAGATTGTAATTCTTGAATCTTTTTCTTTACTACACCATCCCTGTCCTAAGACATACTGTAATCCTGACTGATTTTATTCAATTCACTTTCAATCTACTCTAGCCTGTCCTTGTATTTTCCAACAACATGAGGCCACCAAATACAATAGTTGTAAATGTTATTATCTGAATTAATGCATTGCCTCAACTCATTCATTTTATTTTTTAGTTTGGTAAGGGACAGCCTAAACTTCTCCTTCAAATGTAAGACTATTTCCTCCTCTTTCTTATCCTGAGAGTTAGAAGCCACAACTTCCTTAATACACTCAATCAACTCTTTAGGGAATACGTTCTGTAAACTTTCCAATTCAATGTTATTCTGCACAAAGCATTTTCCTAAAGTACTCTCAATTAGATCCTACTCCAATGAGGGTCGATCTAACCACATGTCAACAATCTTCTGCATTCCATCTTCCTCATGAACAATCTGCAATAGTTTTGTTTTGAATAAAGTGCCTTATTCTTTACTTCCTTCAACCATTGTTTCATTCGGTTTAATTTATTCTGGCTCATCTCTTGGGGTGTATTCATCAGAGTCTTCATTGAGTATGTCCACAATTATCTATTCTTTTCTTTTTCCTTCAGATTTAGGGGATTTGTATACCAGAGGAGTATCATCAGCAAACTCTATTGCTCTTTTCTACTTCCTCTCTGTCTTACCGGAAGATGATCCAACTTCAATTGTTTTTACCGAAAGAGAGATACCAACTACTCCAAACTTTCCTAGCAACTCTCTAAAGAAGTTTTCATAAACTTGCTCACAATTTTCCAGAGTGTTAAAATGCTCAAATATTTGCTTACAAACTAGTACATTTTCCTTCCATACTACATTATCATTTTGAGGCAAGCAATCTAGAAAATACATCATGGTGCATATGATCAAAGTGCCAAACCTGAAAGGATAATCTATATCCATTGTCAATTGTACATTTTCCGTCAGTTGATCTTTTAGCAAACTACATAGGTCAAAGTCTTGGTCCTCCATTATCATCTTATGCAAAATGTAAACTATGCATGCAGAGGTTGATCCTTCCTTGTTTCTAAATATTTTTTTTTTATGAAATTCTATATGTAATGTACCTTGTCCATGGATCTTTGATTGTCAAAATAACCAGAGCCCTCTAATCTCCTATTTTACTAGTTAGGGTTTTGACTTCCTTATTTTGAATTGACTTCTTCTTCAAAATGTCTCCAACATTGCATAATCCAGTTAAATTTCTAGTCACTTCCTTCAAAATAAGATAAGGTTTGCCCAAATTTAGAGTGTCTTCATTCAATTTGCTCAAGATGAACCTAACCACTTTTGAATTTTCAAAATAAGGAAATTCATTCCAAATGTCCAAACTCCTATGTTTGGTATCTTTGAGCCACTTCAATTCACCAATGAGCAACATATCTCTTACATCCCTGATCTTCCTTCTACAATATTCATCTAGACTCACGATTCCCTTGATTTGCTTCATTTTTTGTACCAAACAAGGTTTTTCTACCAAGCAAAAATTTAGAAATTCTACAAGTGAAATGGAATACTTGATGAATTCGTCACCAAATCCACTTGACTCCTTCAAAATTCTGCTCCAGAGGCTCTTTCACTATTCTTCTTAAATGAAAAGTGACAAATGAAGGTTCCAAATACCCTTTTATAGCTTTATGTACCTAACCTTTTTACCACAATAAATTCTCTTCCCTAGGATTTTTGTTTACACTGCTCTCTCAGATAGCAAGAGAAGAGTCCATTTGCAGACCTTCCAAATTTTAACTTACTGAACAAGTGATCGCATATACAGTTTGATGACTGATGGAACAACTACTGACAACTTTCTGCATTTCGGTGCCAACTACTGACAAGGGGACAAAGGATTTTTCTTGAAAAACTCCCCCTAGACCAATGGCCTGAAATAAAATTTCAAAGGATTTACTGAAGGGATTATCGAATGTAGCTTTTGGTACGAGCTTATCGGATTGACTCTTCTTTTTCCACGTTCTCTTCATCTAATCTCATATTTCTTCCATAGTCACTTTTCCTTTTCTTTTGTCATATTTCTGTGAATTTCTTCCTTGATATACCAGACCTCTTCTATCCATGTTTTTGTTCCTGCAAAATCTTGCAATGTGCCCAAATTTGTTGTAGTTGTAACACACTATATTTCTTTGTCTAAATCATTCATTCCATTGATTTCCCCTTGATATGCACTGACTAGAAGCATGTCCAAATCTTCCATAGATGTAGCATTTAACATTCCTTATACTGATAGCCATACTGGATTCAATTGACTTATGACCAAACTTATTACAACTAAAACATTGACTAGGAAATGATGGATTGCTTGGATTTACTTTTCTCCTACACTGAGAATCCATATGACCAAATTTATTGCAAGAAAAGTAGTAACCATTAAAATTTTGAGCATTATGTTGTCTTACCGAATACCTTCTACCTTTGTTCATTGATTTCTTTGTTTGGAATCCTTGTATTTAGATCCGAAACTTTCTTCCTTCTCATATCCAAGACCTTGTTTATCATTTGCATCCTTTTGTCCTTTAGTCAGGTCATCAAGCTTAGCAGAAATGATCCTAAAATTCTCCTTGTATTCATTTGCAGTAGTGAGTTCATCTCTGAGAATAACTATCTATCTTTCAAGCTCTTGTTCATTAATTATGGATTGTTGCAGTTCAATCTCTACTTGAACGAATCCACTATTAAATCTACTGCATTCTTCAGAATTTTCTTTCAAGGACTAAGCCAAATTCTACTCATTCTTCTTTCTTTCTTCAATCTCCTTAGTTAGCTTCATCGCCATAGATTTCATCTCAAGCTTTAGAGTAGCATGTCCTTAGCAAGCTTTTCACATTCTCTAGTTATTTATTTTAGGGTCTGATTTAGGTGAGCATCTTCCAAAATTTTATTTTCTTTTTGTTTTAGCTAATCACAAAGCTCCTTCCTCTTTTCTCTTGACTCATTAATTTTATCCTTCAATGATTGAATAAATTTTTTAGCATCCGCAAGATTTTCTTTTAACTCTAGAGCTTCTACTTTAGACTGATCAAGATCATCAAGTGCCACCATAAGATGTTGAAGACCACCAAAGTCCATTGTATTTCAAGATCCACCACAAGCTATTAAAATTTCAAAGAGGAACTTGCTCTAATACCAATTTTTGGACTCAGGGAACACTGAGAGGGGGGGTGAATCAGTGTTCAACAATTATGAACTTTAATCTCAAACCTTAAACCATTTAGAGTACATAAATA
Organism: Sequoia sempervirens; assembly: GCA_007258455.2. Lineage (NCBI taxonomy): Eukaryota > Viridiplantae > Streptophyta > Pinopsida > Cupressales > Cupressaceae > Sequoia > Sequoia sempervirens. The sequence continues at coordinate 22,063 of VDFB02387038.1, forward strand.
GAAATAAAGATGCAAGAACAAGAACAAGATAATAAAAATACCATAACACCAATATTTTTAGGTGGAAACCCTATTAAGGGAAAAACGACGGTGGAGATTAATCCACAATTTATACTTTGTTAAAAGTATGAGCAAAAGGGAATGCACATGCATTCAGGCACACTGCCTAGAGCTCACTACTTAAAATAAGGAAGGCTCACTGCCTTACAAAAGGGTTTGTGATTACAAAAAAAAGTGGAATTGATAAGATAGCATCCCCAAATTCCTTTATTCAATTCCAATGAAGCTCAATAGACGATCTTCAACCCTTCTGATTGATTTTGTATTTATGCTCTGCTATGCTCTTCTCTATTTTTTTGCCTTCTAAAACTATGCATAGATTGTTTCAATCACCCTTCTAATACTTTCACACACATCTACTCTGATTTACACACGCATTCACACCATCTCATACTTCTTTCTCATTTAAAAAATGGATTACTGGTCTCATATATACATTTGCTAACAAAGATTTCATTGCTTCAAGTCGGATTTAACAAAACATGAAGTATCCTTCAATGGTTGGCTCAAATCATGAATTAAATTTAATGCACACCCACACAAGTTAGCTAAACTATAGCTATGACCCAAAACAAAATAACCGACATAAGAAATAATTAAACAATTACTCCGTATACATCCATGACATGCGACATTCACTAGGTTGGCCACAATGAACAAATAGAAAGAAAACCATTCTATTAGATCTTCTTACTCATACATTGGTTAATGCAATAACATAGGACTTAACAAAAAGATAACATAGATGCATAGAAAACTGTCCCAGGGATCCACAACTCAAAATTATGATTCGGTGAAGCATACAAATTGACATGCTAACCGGATACCCTGTTCTTCATGTTTTGTGCTGGTAAAACACTGTACTTAACTTTAGTTATCAGTATGACCAGATTCCGATCTACAAACCACAGTAGTGACTTCAGTTTCCATCAATGACAACACTAGAATCCATATCTTAACAATGTCCATAAGCCATATGCCAATATGATCAACCTCAAGAAGTGTGAGTTTATGAAGAATGAACTTGTCTACCTTGGATTTGTGATTTCAGAGGGGACATTGAAGATCGATCCCATAAAGGTAGAGTCCATACTCAGTTGGCCAACACCTACATTAGTTGGAGAAGTTAGAAGCTTCCATGGATTGGCTAGCTTCTATAGAAAGTTCATCAAGAACTTTAGCCATATTTGTTCACCCATACTTGATACCATCAAAGGTGAGAAGATGCATAAGTTTCAATGGACAATTGAGGTAGATAAAAGATTTGATTACTTGAAGACAAGATCATAACAACAACCTATTCTCACATTCCTTGACTTTGGCAAGGCGTTCAAAGTGGAATGTGATGCAAGTGGGTTTGCCATAGGTTCAATATTGAGTCAAGAGGGGAAACTAGTTGCCTTTTTTAGTGAGAAATTTAATGATGCCAAAAGGAAGTATTCCTCATATGACCTTGAGCTTTATGCAATGGTACAATCACTTAAGAAATGGAGACATTATCTCTTAGCAAAGGAGCTTTTTCTTAATAGATAATCATGCCTTAAGGTTTTTGAACAGTCAAGATAAATTAAGCCATAGGCACATGAAGTGGATGGAGTATTTATAGGCCTACACCTTTACAATAAAGCACAGGAAGGGACAAGAAAATAAGATTGCTGATGCCTTGAGTAGGATATCTATGATGGTGCAAGAGAAAAAACTCCAAAGTGTGGGGATAGATGCACTAAAAGGTATGCATAATGATGATGATGATGATTTCAAAGATTGGTGCGGGAGCACCATTAAAAAAGTTTAGTTCATTTAAGGTTTTGAGATGTAGACTCTAGAAAGTAGGATTTTTGTATTATAATAAGGTCTATAAGACCATTTGATGATGTATTAAGTCATTGGTAATGTGGTTTAGTTGTCTAATTGGTCAAGATGGAAAAATGTGCAAAATATGCCATGTTGTCAAATTGAAATAATGTAAGGTTTTAAAAATGCACTATAGAGGGAGACCAACAGTCACAAGAGTTTAAAATTTTGTTGGGGAAGTTAAAATAGTTGTTTTGGTGGGAAAAAATATAAAATTTCTTGAGGAACTCAAATGAAGGTTGTTGAAACTATTTTGAAGATTGAAGATTGAAATAGAGTCTAATTTTTTCTCCATTTTCTTGTATTTTCTGTTATAGCAACATTTGGACGAACCCGTACAACATCATTTTGATCCATTACTTTATGAGATCACATAAAATATTGTTTTAAAATTCATTTTTTAAAGACTTAACATCAAAATTTGAGTATTTGATTGTAAGTTTCCTCTAATCGGCCATAAAATAGGGTATTTGGGGTTTTGAAGTCTTAAGCATGCATTGAACTCATTCCACCATTTTTTTGATTTGTTTCTTAGTTAAATGGGTATATTCTATTAGGGAAAGGTGTGAGAATGGTGAATAGGAACATGGGATGTCTGAAAACAAGTTGGGTGTGAAGCCCTAATGTGTAAAGGTGTGCTTTCCATAAGGGAAAGTCAGGTTCTGAGGAGTCAAATTGAGAATTTGAATTGGGCAGCATAATTTTATGTTGGATTAAGCATGAGCAGGGTATTTTAGACTTGTTTGAGCAATTGATAAGTTTTGGGTTGATTGAGAAGTGCCATTTTCAATAATCCCTAGGGTTTCCATGCTTAAAGAGAGGGCTTATCATTTGGTTGGTAAATGAATGAATCTTTGAGATATAATGGTGGAATCTAAGGTCTTAACAAGTATTAAATGCTTCCCCAAGGTTTCAAGAGGTTTGGAGAGGTTTTGAAGGTGGTCTCTTTGGAAAAATGGGCTAATTTGAACCCTAAAAGGCGTTGAAAGCCTGCTTTAAGCAATTTGTTATAAACTAACCTTGGGTGATTGTTTGATATGTTATCAAGCTCTATAATGGGTCCTTGATGTTTGTTGAGTTGTGAATTGAAAGGATGTGTGTGTGAAGTTATACCTGATTGAGTGGATTTGATATGCTACAAGGAGACAAAGTTGATTTGATGATATGAAGGGTTTTTGACCAATTTGAGATTTTGTTGTTCGAGTTGGAATTTTGTCTGGTGTGTTGCAGGCCTCCCCTATTTCATCAAAGATGCATTTTTTGTTTGCAATCAGTCTCAAGATGCTTTTCATAGTGAGTATTCTGATTTTGTGTTACAAGATTTTTTGCTATTCAAGGGGGCTTAGTTGTGTGTGCCTAAGTGTTCTATGAGGGAAAATTTGATAAGGGAGAAGCATTGTGGTAATTTGAGTGGACATTTTGGATTTGATAAAAATTTAGAGCAGGTTAAGAGGTTCTATCATTGGCCAAGGATGCATGTGGATGTTAAGAAGTTTGTAGAGAGTTGTGGAATATGTCAAAGAGCCAAAGGATCAAGTTCCAATGCAAGAATCTACTAGCCATTTCCTATACCTAACCACCTATGGGAGTCAATCAACATGGACTTTATTTTGGGTCATCCTAAGACAAAAAGAGGGTATGAAAATGCCTATGTTGTTGTTGATAGATTTAGCAAGATGCCCCATTTCATTGCTTGCAGCAGTACAAATGATGCATCTCACATAGCTAGTTTGTTTTTCAAGGAGATTTTATGGATTCATGTACTTCCTTTGACCATTGTGTTTGATAGAGATTCCAAATTCATAGGTCACTTTTGGAGGACCTTGTGGAAAAATCTAGGAACAAATATGCAATTCAGTTCAACCTACCATGCACAAACGGGTTTGCAAACTGTGGTTGTAAATAGGTCACTTGGGAACTTGTTAAGGTGTCTTACTATGGAACACGGTCAGTCATGGGATCTCATACTTCCTCAAGCAAAATATGCATACAATGATTCCATCAACCAGAGCATAGGAAGGAGTCCATTTGAAGTATATGGAATGAGTCCAAGAGGGATATATGAACTCAAAGATTTAAAGGATATGGAGAATAGTACAATAGGGGAAGAATTTTCCATAGCTATGAAGGACATACATGAGCAAGTCAAAGAGAATTTGAAGAAGAGTGTGGAGAAATATAAGAAAAGTGTAGATTTGAAAAGGAAGGATGTTCAGTTCAAGGTTGGAGACATGGTGCTTGAACATCTCAAGAAAGAGAGGTTACCTAAAGGAAAATATAAAAAGTTAATGATGAAAAAGATTGGTCCTTGTAGGGTGGTACACAAGTTTGGGAAAAATGCTTATGAGATAGAACTCCCTTTGGGAGTTGCTATCTCACCTATATTTAATGTTGTTGATCTTTATCCTTTTAAGGGTACTGTGGATGTAGGTGATGATGCAGGTGCATCAGGAGTTGAAGATGATGAGTAGGTTAAAGACCTACCACCTAGCTAACCAATGAAGCTTGAGAGCATACTGGATACAAGGGAGATCAAGAGGACTAAGAAAAAAGTATATAATGAATACTTGGTCAAATGGCATGGCCTACTAAATGAAGATGCTACATGGATGTCACAGGAGGATATAAAGCAGCATGGAGTCTTTGTTCATGAACTCATTTCATTAGGGGGATGAAATCTTCTCCACCCTAGTTGTATGGTGCAAGAGCACCTTAATAATTTTGGCTAGATGATGCATTTTGGAGTCTTGTTTCAATTTTTGTCTTAGTATGATGTAAATAAGGTCTATTAGGCCAATTTTAGTGTAATCAAGTTCATGTAGGGTCTTTTAGGTGTTTTTGATTAAAAGTTGTCAACAATAATGTAAGGTTGTAAAAATTGCTTAACAACTTTGTTTTTTTATTTTGGTAGTTGAATGTGAATGGTCACCTTTTCAAATTTTAGTTGGGGACCATAGGATTTTAGTGAAAACATTTTTAAAAGCCTCAAACATATTCTAGGTAGGGTTTTTGTAGAATTTTCTGGTGAATATGTAAACTTTTACTCTATTTTTGGTGCAAATTCTATGTTTTATGAAGTTTCTGTGTACAATACGGTTTTGTACAATAGCATGATCATTTGAAACCATTGGGAATTGTTAAAATATCATGATAGATTTCATTTGAATCTTATTTTGAATATTTTCATCAAGTTTTGAGGGAGATCCAAGTGGTTTTTTAAAAGTTGTTTTGTAGCCTAAGGTTTCAAGGGTTTGAAGTGAAAATCATGAAAAACTAGGCCATTCCACTCTAGGAAAATTTTGTAAGTTGGTGGAATGGACCTTCTAGGAGTGTTTTTGTTGTTTCTTTTAGTTGTAGGGTAGGGTGAAGGCGTTTGCATTGATTTTGGTCGAGCCCTAGCCTAACATCTCTATGTGTTAGGCTAGGTTATATAGAGAGTTGATTAGGACACTAGGTTTTTGTTAATTTTTGGTGAGATAAATTGTTGATTCTATCTCTATGTGACTTGAGGAGTTTTTTGGTGAAGATTTTAGGAGTTTACAAGTTGATTTGAGGACACTTCCTTTGCAAAAGTGACCTATTTAGGCCTAATTCTAGCGTTGCAGGTCAGTTTTTGAAAGATTGTTCCAAAACAACATGAGGAACCAGTTTGATATGTTGAATAATAGTATAAAAGGTGCTTGAAAGTGTGAAGGTTTGTTCTTTTCAGATATTCTCTAAAAGTTATGACAAGAAAAGGCTTAGTGGACACCTACAAGCAAGGAGAACAAAATTGAAGGAATCAACCCTCATTAGGGTTTACAAACTTGAAGAGTAGACTGGATTGATTTGTTAAGGTCTAATTCACCTTTCTCTACATCAGTGTGGATGTTGTGAAGGTTTTTGTTTGGTTTTCATAACCAGGAGAAGCATGTATGTGGAAACTGATAGGAATTGTACGCAAAAAATATCAATTAAATTCAAATAAAGATTAAACATAGAAATAATAATAGAAAGAGACAATATTTAATGTGGTTCACCCAAAATTGGGATACACCCACCAATAGAGAGTCTAATATTATTATCCAATAAATTGAACCAAATACAACCAATAATCCTTGCAACTCAATACCACTACAAATGCTACAATACAATGTCAATAGAAACCCAAACCCAAATCGTAAGGTGTGTTGCCCCTTGACCCCGTTAAATAATTTGGGGGGAAACCACACTGATAAAAGTGGGGAAAATTTAACCTCCAACTCTGATTAGGCTCAATATACTAACAACCTCCCACTTGGAGAATGATCAGACTCCACCCCATATCATCTCCCACTTGGAGACTGATCATAACACCACTGACTAGGCTATAGCTCCCACTGGAAATAAGCACCCTAGACCTTACTATTCCGATTTTATTGTTTTTAGTCTTAAAGACCAACCAAATCTGAAGAGGAGCTCAACTTCTCCCTTGGCACTGCCTTTGTGAACATATCCACTGGATTGTCATCTATATGTATCTTTTCCAGCCTTAACTATCCTTCATCCAACATTGACTGAATGAAGTGATACCTCAACTGTATGTGTTTGGTCTTTGAATGCAATGCATAATTCTGTGAAAGATGTATGACAATCTGGCTATCTGTAAACAAATAATTGTTGGCGTATTGTTTTCCCAATTCTTCCATGAAATATTGTAGCCATATCATCTCCTTGCTTTCCTTTGTGGTGGATAAAGCAACCACCTTTTGCAATTGTGAGATCCAACTTACTGTTGTCCCACCTACAGTAAAGACATAACCTATAGTACTCCACCTAGTATCAATATCCCCTACTAAATCTGAGTCAACACAACCTTTTAAATCAGTATTAGAGCCCCCAAAACATAAACATTTATTGGATGTACCTCTAAAATACCTGAGAATCCATTTTATTGCATTCCAATGCTCAACTCCAGGATGACTCATATACTTGCTAAGAACTCCTACAACATGTGCAATATCCGGTCTCATGCATACCATGGCGTACATTAAACTTCCTACAACTAAAGCATATGGTACCTTGGACATTTTTTCTTCCTCCTCTTGTGTCTTTGGACATATATCCTTAGTCAATTTAACATGACTAGGAAAAGGTGTGTTGACAACTTTTTCATTCTCCATATGAAATCTTTGTAACACCTTTTCAACATAATCAGCTTGAGATAAAAATAATTTTTTGTTTTTCTTATCGCTTGTAATCTTCATACCAAGGATTTTATTTTCTGCCCCCAAATCCTTCATAGCAAATGAATTTGTAACTATTGTTTTAACTCCTTTATGTGATCCATGTTAGACCCAACTACAAGCATATCATCAACATATAAACATAAGATAATGTAGCTATCATCATCTAACCTCTTAAAATAAACACAATGATCTAAATTAAACTAACTATAGCCTTTTTCAGCCATAAAACTATCAAATTTAATATACTATTGTCGAGGTGCTTACTTCAAGCCATATAGAATTTTCCTCAATCTGCACATAAGTTTCTCCTTACCTTTGACCTCAAATCCTTGTGGTTGTTCCATATATATTTCCTCTTCCAAATCACCATTAAGAAAGACTATTTTAACATCAAGTTGTTCTAAATGCAAATCTTCAGTAGCCACAATACTTAGAATAGTAAGAATTCATTTTAACAACTGGAGAAAAGATTTCATCAAAATCAATACCCTTTATTTGTGCAAATCCCTTTACAACTAATCTGGCTTTAAATTTTTTCTTACCTCCATCCTCCTCTTTCAACCTATAAACCCATTTGTTTGGTAAATCTTTTTTACCTGCAAGCAACTTGCATAATTCCCAAGTCTGATTTGTCAACAAGGAATCCATTTATTCTTCCATTCCATGCTCCCACTAAACCTTGGTATCCATGTGCATAGATTCATCATAACATTCCAATTCACCAGCATCAGTTAATAAAATAGAATACAAAGAGGGAGAAAATATTTCTGGAGGTCTACTTATCCTTAAAGATCATCTAACATTCACTGGAGTTTGTGGTATTTGTTGTTGTTGTTGTTGTTGCAAAGCATAAGGAACAACTGAAACATCATTGTTTGGTGTATCATCAAGCACTACATAATCATTTTCTTTCTTCTCATGCTGCTGCAACTAATCTTTGTACAATAACTTCTCATTGAATATGACATCCCTGCTTACAATTTTTTGATTTTTAGAATCCAAAATCCTATAACCAAATTCATTAATTCCATATCCAACAAATATACATTTCTTTGATTTTGCATCCATCTTAGTTCTATTTTTAGGATCTACATGTGCAAATGCTTCATAACTAAAGGTCTTGAGAAAAGAATAACTCACCTTCTTACTTGTCCATGCTTCCTTTGGAATACCACAACCTAAAGGATTAGAGGGACCTCTATTGATTAAATAAAAAGCAGTGTTTACAGCCTCTGCCCACATGTTTAAAGGCAGCCCAACATGCATTCTCATAGTTCATACATGCTCCATTATTGTTCTGTTCATGCGCCCAACCACTCCATTTTCTTGTGGAGTCCTTGGAACTATTTTCTACCTACGAATACCATTTGAGGAAAAATAATCTTCAAAATATTTGCTGCAATACTCACCACCATTGTCAGATTTGAGACATTTTAACTTTTTACCTGTCTCATTCTCAACCAAGCTTCTCTGTTTCTTAAAAGTTTCAAATACATCATATTTATGCCTAAGGAAATAAATCCATACCTTCCTTGTTGCATCACCAATAAAAGTGATATAGTACTGAGAGCCACCGAGAGAAGATACTTGAGTTGGTCCCTATACATTTGTATGCACAGGCTCCAATTTCTGATCTTTCTTTTGCTACCCATCCTTGATAAAACTAACTCTCTTTTGTTTCCCATACACACAACTTTCACAAAAATCCATATTAACACATTTCAGACCTGGTAAAACATTCTTTGAATGAAGTACTTTCATACCTTTTGCACTCATATGCCATAGTTCTGATTTAGAATCCATAGCAACTGTCTATTTTTCTGCTTACTGAACTGCAACAATTGTTCCTAAACATTGATTTTTACTTTCAATAGCTAGATTATAAGGAACAATATGACCTGTACAAAGATATAAGGTGCCTACTTTCAAACCTTTTGCTACCACTAAGACACCTTTTGTAACCTTCCAATTTTTATCACTAAATGTAACAACAAAATCCTCATAATCTAGTTGCCCTACTGAAATTAAATTTATTTTTAACTTTGGAACATGTCTTACCTCATGTAGTAGCCAATGATTTCCATTCCACAACTTAATCTTGATTCTTCCCTGTCCAACAATCTGACAGGGTTCATTATCTCCCAAATAAACCAGCCCAAAATCCCCTTGGACATAATCAAGAAAATAACTTCTATGGGGCATAGCATGATATTAAGCCCTTAAATCTAACACCCAAGAATCATCAACATTATCAAGGGAAAGAATTGAAGCATCCTCATAAAATTTATTACTTACCACATTTGCCTCTTTATTCCTTTCCTTTTTGTCTCCTTTATTTTTATGAGACCGACAATCTTTCTTTAAATGACCCAGCTTAGCATAGTACCAACAATCCCTCTTGTCTCTAGATTGGGACCTTTTGTCATTTGATTTTCCTCATGAATTCCCCTAAATTCCAAAATTGTTTCCTCTCTCCTTTGTTCTGCCCCTGCTTTTTGCATTCAAAAATCTTCCTGATGTGGATGTTCCACCCGAGCTTTTCCTATGAATTTCCTCACTTAAAATAACATCAAAAACATCATCAAATTTCAAATTATTTGAACCAAATAGAACTATTAACAACCATGACTAGGGCATTCAAGCTTTCAGGAAAAGAACACAGAATAAAAAAAGCCCTAACTTCATCAAATTTTACATTTATAGAATTTAATTGACTAGTAATTGTATTAAACTCATTTAAATGATCAACAATTAACCCACCTTCTGCCATTTTCATAATAAATAAACACTTCATGAGAAATACCTTATTCAGAGTGTAAGGATTATCATATAACTTCGCTAGGGTTTCCATCAACTCTTTAGTTGTCTTTGTTGTTGTAATATTGAATGCCACCAATTGTGTCAAGCATAAACGAATGGCTCCTAGTGCCTTTCTATCCAACAGATTCCATTCCTCATCACTCATGTTTGTCAGTTTCTTGGTTGTTCCTCCCAACGACTTTCATAAATCCTTCTGATAGAGATAATCCTCCATCTGTACATCTTCCATAACTGATAGTTCTTCCCATTGAATTTATCTACCTTCAATTTACCCTCATCCGTCATTGCTCCCACTTAACCATGATACTCCCACTCAACCATGAGACCTTCCTATAAACGATTATCAAACACAACCCACTTTGATACCACTTGTTAGGAATTGTATGCAAAAAATATAAATTAAATGCAAATAAAGATTAAATAGAGGAATGAAAAACACAAAAATAATAACAACAAGAGATAATATTTAATGTGGTTCACCCAAACTTGGGCTACGTCCACCAACAAAGAGTCCAATATTATTATCCAGTAAATTGAACCAATTACAATCAGTAATCCTTGCAACTCAATACTGTTGCAAATGCTACAATACAATCTCAACAAAAACCCAAACCCTTATCCTTTTATCAAGACTTATGTTAGTTACAAAATAGGGTTTTTATGTCGGCCAATAGAAAAATAACGCCCCTGGACCTTGCAAGGGGCACTACCCCTTGACCCCATCTTGGGGAAACTACCCCCAAACCACCACAAGGGGCACTGATGCTTGAGCATGTCAAATAATTTGGAGGGAAACCGGGCTAATAAAAGTGGGGAAAATTTAACCTCCAAGTCTGATTAGGCTCCATATACCAGCATAAACTTGTATTGTTCGTTCAATTTTGGCCAACTTGGCATTCTAGTGCTATTTGTAGAGGAACTTCATGGATTGTGGATGTGTTGTGTAGCATGGTGATGTGGATTTGTGTCCTATTTAGCCTTTGATGTGGTTGTCCTTCACTTCTTTCCACCATGGAGGTGTTTGGTGCTAACCTATTTTGGTGTTGCACATTTTAGGTGCATATGTTTCATTAAGGCTAACATAATTGGGATTGTTTAGGTCAAAGATGGTATATAAAAAAGGTAAATTATTGAATATGTGTGTGGATCTATAGAAGGTGTGTGAAATATGTGAATTTGAATAAGTTTGGTGATCTAAGTGTGACCTTAATGCCTATGACTCCAATATAGTGAGTAGAAGGGTCTACATTTGTAGTGTGCTTGAAGTTGCTAGAGGTAGTGAGCCAAAGGTTGCAGATGTCATAAATTTTTAGTGGTGGATTTCTCTTGTTGCATTGAGATAGTGAATCTCTTTGTAACAATCTTCTTCTATCTTCTTTCTTCTTGGCAATGTGTCACTTGATAGTGAGCCTTTCTTCTTCTTTTGGATAGTGAGCCCTTGGAAATGAGCCTAATTATATTTGGTGTTGCAATTCATATATATGTGAGCAAATACTCACCATGGTTTTTCCCTTCTTTGGTTTTCCACATAAATCTAGTATTCATATGTGTTAGGATGTATTTGCATTATTATTTCATATGTCTACATTATGCTAATGCATGATAAGGGTTTAATGGTTGATGAGGGTTTGAGAAGATATGGATGGTTTGAATGTTTTTAAGTATACAACAAATTTTTCCCCCACATCTTAGTTGTCTTGTGCATCTAACAACATATACCCACATTCCCAATGAAAATAGGAATAAGCTAGAAAGGAAAAGTGAGAAATACATAATCGTTAGGTGCAATCAGGAGTCAAAAGTATATAGATTATATAATATTGAAACAAATGAAATACATATCAAAAGGAATATACGGTTTGATAAAGATATTGATAGTAATCATTCCCCTATACTATCTTCCTTTCCAATCTTGATTGAAGAAGATAAGTCTACTTATACTAATGATTCAAATCAAGGTGTGCAATCTTTTAAAAAAGGAGAAGGAATGCAAGTTGAAGTATCAAGTGAAAGTGATGACGAAGACACAAGACTAGAACTATTCAAGAAATCTACCAAGAAGGCCCCAGGAATATTTTTGCTAACTATGCTCTTATGACTAGGGTGATGCAGGTTGACACTCCAAGTACATATGATGAAGACAAATGAAAAGAAGAATGGGAGGCAACAATGTAAGATGAGTACAACTCTTTGATGAAAAATGAAACTTGGGAATTGACAACTCTTCCAAAAGGTAAAAATGTGGTTGGTTGCAAGTGGACCTAGAGAATAAAGTTCACATCAAATGGAACTATTGAAAAACATAAGGCAATGCTAGTGGCTAGAGGATTCTCACAAATAGAACGTATTGACTATATTGGAACCTTTTCTCTGGTTGCTAAAATGAGTTCAATTTGTACAATAGTTGTTGTAGCTGCAAAATTTGGTTGGAAAATGTTTCAAATGGATGTAAAAAGTGCATTTCTACATGGTGATATTAAGGAAGAAATTTGCATGCAACAACCACCAGGATTTGTTAAAAGTGGTAAAGAACATCTATTGTGTAGATTAAAAAACTCCCTATATGGTCTTCAACAAGCCCCAAGGGCATGGTACTCTAAAATAAATGAGGACTTTACATATGCAAAATTTAAAAGAAGTGAAGTTGATCTAGATGTGTATGTAAAGCATAGTGATGATAAAGTTGTTATCATTGTATTATATGTGTCCAAGATTTGATCATTATAGAAGATCACATACATAATATTGAAATAACTAGGGGTCGACTTAAGCAAACTTTTGAAATAATTGATCTAGGGTTGATGCACTATTTTTTGGACATGTAAGTATGACAAGAAGGAAGGGTCATTCTTTTACAAACCAAATATGCTCTTGATGTATTGAAAAAAATCAATATGAGTGATTGTAAACCATCTTATACACCATGTGAAGTAGGATTAAAATTGAGTTCTAACTCTACTCAAATGAGGTGGATTAAAAATTGTATAAACAATTAGTTGAGAGTCTTTTGTATCTCACCATAACTAGACCATATATTTCACATGTAGTTGATATTGTATCTAGCTACATGGAAGATCCACATAATTAGTATTGGAAAGCAGCTAAGGAAATATTAAAATATATTAAAGGCACTTATCAACTTGGAATTGAGTAAAAGTATGGATGAGAGCCTACTTTAATTGGATATATAGATTCTGATTATGTAGGTGACATTGATGATAGAAAATCAACTTTAGGATCATATATGTTTCGTCTTGGCTCAGGACCAATTTCTTGGAGTAGCAAGAAACAATCAATAGTATCACCATCATCTTTAGAAGCTAAATATGTTGGTTCATGAAAGGCATCTCAAGAAGCATTATGGTTTAGAAGACTACTTGAAGAAACACAACATCCACAATTTTTTCCAACTACTGTATTTTGTGATAATCAAAGCACTATCAAGCTAGCAAAAATCCTATATATCATGCTAGATTCAAGCATATAGAAGTACATCATCATTTTTTTCATGATTTGATTGAAAATCAATTGACGGAGTTAATATTTTGTGGAACAAAAGATCAAATTGCCGACATATTTACAAAAGCACTAGGTCCTATAGTGAAAATTTTCAAATTTAGAAACTTGTTACATCTCAAAGAAGTTGTATAATATAATAATTGTTATAATTATCCTCTCCAAATAAACATCATGGGGGGTGTTGGAGATAATGTTTTTTATGGAATGTATATAAAAAAGTGTTAGTGAAAGTGATAATATCTATCCACAATATTCAATCTATAAAGTATTTCAATAGCATGTGTAACTTTACAAGGCGACTATGAAATTATTAAAGAAACTTAAAACTTATTGATTCCTCACCAACATGAGAAGACCGAAGAAGAAATTTATTCTTTCTATGTCATTCTCATTATTTGGAAACAACTTTTCTCTCCCTTAAAGTTCCTTGAACTACACAAAGTACACATCTTTTGAAGAGAAATAATTATGTAAATAAAGAGTACCTCCTGAGAATTTGCATGATAGGAAGAATAGAAAGGATGGGAGAAGTGTCTCTATTGGTAATGTGTTGAATGTGAGGTTTTAGATCCTTGTACGTGATAATATGCAAACCTTTCTTAAAAGCATTTGTATTTGTGCTTGCGTAAGGCCATACCCTTCCAGGTATTCTATGCTATTAAAAATTATTCATTTATATCTGCAACATTGAGGTCCAATGCCTACACAATCCCAAAGGATAATAAAATAATAAAAAAAGTTGCATAGGTTCAAATCATAGTTAGAAATTCAAGCAAACAAATGGCATGGGCTTTGTTCTATCCTTTCTTTATGCCCAAGCTTGAAAAATAAAATTGATTTCAAATCAAATTGAGAAAAAATAAATGGCAAAGCATTGAAAAGGATGTGTGAGCTTTATAAATAGATCTTAATTGACACATTGTAGTTGCAAGCATGACATGCTTGTAAATGCATAGTTCTTTGACACAACTATACAAGGAAATCTAATCAAATATTAGTGTTCATGGATATTCTTGATAGAAAATATGATTCTATACTAAAAATATTAATATGATTCACAATATAGAAAATATGATTCTATCCTATGAATGCTCATAATTTTTTTGGTAATTGAGTTTATTTTAAGAGAAAGATGTTGACATAGTTTGGCATAATATGATTATGTTATGTAAAATATGTATCTTTATGAAAAAATAAATTTAAGTAATATAGGTTAATTTAATTTAATGCAAATAAATAAATAGAATTTACGTATAGCATTGATATTTTGATAATTTGTGATAATGAATAAATGGAAATGAATAATTATATTAAAATTAGTAATTGAAGTGTATGTTAAGATTATTGTAAATTTTGTCTAGTGTGTCTCATGATTAATTTTATGAAGTTCAATAATTGAAGAATACACTAGGACTATTATAAATTTTATGTTTTTGGTATCTATGTGGGGTCTTTATCATTTACTTGTTTTGTTTCTTTCATTCGAAAACAATTATGTTGTTATCTGTGAAATGAACGCATGGTTCTCCATAAAGTTTTCTTATACCAAGAAAAACAATAC
>VDFB02387039.1:0-44642 GCA_007258455.2 Sequoia sempervirens
GTTTCATTAGGTTTTACAGTATGTTAATTAAGTTGAAAATTTTGGTGCCATTTAGCTAGGTTTAATATTCTACAATATAGTTAAGTATATATTAGCTATATTTTACATAATAAATAATATAATTATTCAACTTATTATAATTATATATTATATTCTTTAACAAAATTATTAAATACATATAAAATTATTATAATTAATAATTAATAATAAGTATATTTTTATATAATACAAAATATAATTAATATAATATATATTTAATATAATAGTAATATATATTAATATGAGAAAGAGAAACTAAATTTTGATTGGTTGTTTCATGTCAACAATCCAAGGATGGCATGTGTCCTTGGGGAGTTATGCTCAAGGTAGCATGCCATTTGATTAAAGATATGATAGTTCTCCTTTAAGACCTCTTCAATGTACCCATTGCACACTTAAGGAGACAAAGATAAATATAGGGAAGAAAATATAGAGAGAGAGGGAGATAATGACAAAAATACAAATAGAAAAGGAGACACAGAGATAGAGAGGGGTAGAGAGGTAAAGAGATAAGGATGAATAGATAGAGATATAGGGAGGGTGATTGATATATCTTTCACTGTGGCTCTCTATATCTATAATAAAGCTTGGGGTTAGTGTTATGGTTCAATTAGGGTTAGAATTTAATTAAAATTAGGTATAGGGTTGAATTAGGATTAGGGTTGGGGTAAAGATTAAGGTTCTATAATAAAGCTTGGGGTTAGTGTTATGGTTCAATTGGGGTAGGGCTTAGTATTAGGGTTAGGGTTATGGATCAATTACGATTTTATTAATGGTAGTTTTAGAATCATAGTTATGTTTAGGGTTGGATATAAAATTAGAGTTTGGTTTGAAGTTAATTAATGTTAGTTTTAGGGTTGGAGTTATGGTTAGACTTATAATTAGTGTTAGTATTGGGGTTAGATTCTATCACTTTAATAAAAATAATCTTCTATAAATTCATTCATTTTGTTTTGAAATTATATAATTTAAAATATTTTTAAATTTACCTATGTTGATATATGAGAGATATAACAAATCTAAACTCTATTATATGTTGTTAAAAAATTTAAGTTGCTTATAAATAATTTTACGTATTTTTATAATTAACTTGACATTGTGTATAAAAAGGTTTAAGTGATGAATGTTATAATATAAAAAATAAATGTGTTTTCAATGTTTATTTGTCAGTTTAAAAGATGTGCCAATAATGTTGCAATCACTATGATTAATTTTTTCTTGATGGATAAAATAGATTGGTAAGTAAATTTATCTATAATAAGTACATTTTGTCTTGATAAGTAAATCAATATTTCATAAATTTATCTATAATTCTTATTAAATTTTTCTTAATTATATTAAATTATATTTTATTAAATTGTTAAAAAATTTAAGTTGCTTATAAATAATTTTATGTGTTTTTTATAATTAACTTGATATTGTATAAAAGGTTTAAGTTATGAATGTTATAATATAATAAAATAAATTTGTTTTCAATGTTTATTTGTTAGTTTGATGTGAATAATGTTGCATAAAGTAATGATTAAATTTTTCTTGATTGGTTAAGTGATATTTGTGAAATTATTCTATGTTAATTTAATGTTATAGATATATATAATATAAAGAAAAATAATTTCTAATATATTTTAATGCATCTTTTATATTTTATAAAAAACATCTAAAAATAAAAATGTGATTGCAAAAAAAATACAACTTAATGAGTGAACATACATTTTAAAGTTAAAAGTGAAATTATAAAACAAATTGTAAATTTATTTTTATTTTTCTTCTATAAATATAATTTTTTTATTTGTTGTTAGCTAGTAGTGCCCACTTCTCCTTTTTAATGAATGTTTTTATTTTGCAGGGTTCATTTGAATTGCTACCCCGTTGATCTATTTCCCTACCGGATATCAGCGGTGCAGCCGTGATTGGAATTAAAGGATACATAAAATCGAGCGGGTATATATGTGTCTAGGCGGGAAGTCAAATTTAAGCTAACACCATTTGTCTGAGCCGTTCCTGCCATCCCGCGATGGTGCCCAGGTTGATTAGCGAGAAATCACGGTGAAAGCCACATCTCATCAGATGAAGCCCTAAAGAGTAAAGAGGCTTACTAAGCCAGGCTTTAAATGTATTAAGGGGTGGATTACTAAAGTGTTCTCGGGAACACACATGTTCTAAATCGTGGATATGTTATAATCTGTGGAAAATGCCGAAGGTTAATGACATGGTATTGATAAAGAGCGAGATCATTGATGCTTTCCGGGGATCAGCGGTTGCAGCCATCATGCAATGAAGTTTGAGTTGTGATATGGCGGAAGCGCCCGATGGACTTCCTTAGTAGTGTGGTAAGAGTGGGCCTTATGCGTGTTAGCGATTGTGTTAGCTTGTTTGAAGGTAGCTATCAATGATTTTTATTTTTGTAGAGGTTGAATTAGCGCTGCCGTTGATCTATTTCCTGCAGATCAACGGTGCCCGCCATCCCGCAATCAAGCCATCCCGCGATCAAGAATTATAGGATCATGATATCACAGGTGCTTGCCACGTGTCTCATCTGATGAGGTCTAAAGAGTGAAGGAAGCATTAGCCGGTTCTAAATGTGTTAAGGGGCAGATTACTAAAGTGCTTGTGAGATGCACATGCTTTATTTCAACACGGATGTTATAATTTTGAGGGAAAAGCTGCTCAACAGTTAATGGAAAGGACGAAGACCATTTTTGAAGGAGCAGGATCTCTGATGAGAAAGATCAACGGTTGCCCGCCATCCCGCGATGGTAAATCGAGGGATTGCGGTATCGCGGGCAACCGCCACGTGGTTTTCATTTGTGGCATATGGAATGGTGGGCCCCTTATTGCTGTGTTGGCGATTATGTCAGCCTGTTTTGAAGGTGGTCGTCGATGATTTGATCAAACTGGAGGATCAATGGTTCAAATTTAAATCTATATCAAATGTGATTGGAGCCGTTCGTGTAGCCCGTGAATGAGCTTTAATGGCAGATGAGACATTTAATGGCGAGATTTGATCGACATAAAATTAATTTTGCTACCTCATTTGTATCACAAAGCATCCAATTATTTCATGAAAACAGTTTCAGAGCCGAAGGTGAAATTGCAAGCCGCTGTAGCCAGAATTTGGAGTTTATGTGAAAAGAGCCGTAAGTTTATTTTCTGTGCCTCCCAGTCATTCTGCACCTAAATTTGGGAAAGGGGTTTGCTATGCTTTTCATTGAGCTTATTGAAATCTCTTGTTAAGGCTATAGTTAAATCATAAATTGTGAGGAATTGTAGTTTTTTACTCTATAGTTTCCTATCTCTGCTTAGTCCTAGCCAATTGAAGTGTAACATTGTAACGAAGCCCTAGCTTGTCCAAGATGGCACCAACCAAGCAACACTCTGGCCACATTGAATATTTGAAAAGAAACTTGTACGATGATTTCCTGGATCAATTTCCGTTATCAACAAATGATAGAAGGAAAGGTGTAGTGTTGATGCGAGGGAAAATCCTAGGGGAGGGGTTAGTGTGTAATTATTCCAACATTGCCGATGCTAGGGTTCCTCTCACCGGCTTAGAAATGTTCAGATTGTGGTATGGACAGAGGAATTTTCCTCACCCTTTTTCAAATGGATGGATGTATGACATGGGGAAGCTGGTTGTACCAAATGTATTCCCTGATGTGGACTTACTTAGGGCAGTGGCCGTGAGGTATGACCCTATTACACGGGTAATTAGGGATAATGATGGAGGGGTGCTACTAGAAATTAATAGAGAAGATATCCAATAGATTTTTGATTTGAGTGAGCCAAGTGAAGACTTGGTTCTTATCAATTTTGAGGAAATGAAGTAGGAGTATGCAAAGATTAAATCTCTTTTTAGGGATAAGCTGCTTCCACCTCATCTGGTCAGGGTAGGAGGTTCACAATTTCATATCATCCCTAGTGACCAGGAATCTTTCAGATTGAATTGTTTTGCAAAACCTTTCTTGGCCACTTTCTATTCATTATGTCATATTTTGGGTTTTAGTCCTGGTGCGGTAATTCCTATTGTGTACATGTTCATGGGGGTGCAAATACAACACCCTAACTTCTCTGTGACATATGACTTTGCTTCTTTCTTGGTTGAGAGGATACGTGAAGGGCTGTCGAAGCTGCAAAAAAATGATATTGGTACTCAATTCTTTGGTATTCTATGTTGATGCATATGTTTCTGTTTAGGAATGCTGATTTCTTTTCTGAAAAGATGAAATTAAGGCAATCAGTTGATGGAGAAAGGTTGCAAGTATAGATATGGGTAGCAAATTTATCCTGTAATAAGGAAAGCACTAGTTATGTGCAATTTCATAATTGTTTTGCTTCTAGATTAAGAGCTAGATTGATGGTGAATGTACCTAGGATCCCTGAGGAATTGCATGATTTCCTCAGGCCAAAGGGGAGGAAGCCAGATTTGAGGGTTTACCATAACTAGGGTGACATTATCCCATACCCAGTCAACACTATCTTGAGAGTATATGGATTTCAGGGAGCCCCTCACATACTACCATACAATGTGCCACCAAGAGTACGGTTTGCGGAAGTTATGTGGCTGGTAGGTTGTATTCATGAAGATAACCTCACTGGAAGGGGGAAAAGAACATTCTTCCCTGATTATATAGTGGTGTTTGACTTTGTATTTTCAAAGGGAGGCTGGACAAATTTTGATAAATTCTTTGCTGATTACCATTTGAGATGTGGTCCAAGGCGACAACATGATCCTGAGGGTTTCTTTGCTCTTTTCAGACAAAGAATAAAAGCTGGAAAATTTGCACATGAGTTCAACTTCCCTAAGGACCTGATTAGAAATGAATTTGATCTAAATAAGCAGGAGTTGAACAAGGAGAAATGGATAGCTTATAGTAAGCTATTGGATGTTGTGCATGAAATGGATCCGAAGTATGATCCACTATTGGAGTTCAGTCCATACCATAAGAAAAATAATTTTCTAATGAAGAACTTCAAGGAGATTATGGACACCTTGAGAACTAAAAAGATAAATTTAAGGCTAAGTCTGGGTATGCAAGAACAAAGTGCTGGGCCAATTGAAACAAGGTCAGTATACCAGCCTACAGAAGAGTGACCCATCTATAGAAGGAAAAAGGATAGTAGCAGTGATGAGGAGGAAGTAGATAGGAAGGGGAAGAAAATAATGAAGGCGCCTCCATGACCAGGTCCAAAATTCAAAGTATCTAGGGCAGTTAAGATCATTGATTTAAAGTCATCACCAAAAGATGGTCCCCCATCACCACCATCTAAGCCAAGCCCTAAGAGGTAGAAAACTGATCACCCACATGAGGATCTGACAGATGAAATTATTGTTACTGATCAGGACATGCAGGTTGGTATGCTTTCCCCTCCTAGGTTAGCTGAATTGGTTTTGTCTGATTTAGATGTGAAAGGTAAAAGTGTGCAAGATGCAAGAGTGGAAGCATGCAGGGAGTTTTTAGATGACAATACATTTGTGAAAACTCCTGTATTCTTGCAATTGGCATGGAGAATGAAATTTGAAGAGTATCGAGATAAATGCAGGGAGAGAAGGGAATTAAGGCCTGATAGGTCAGACCAGGAGAATGATGAAGAATTAAAAGCTGAATTGATGGAAGATTTCAAGAACATCACTCCTGAAGAAGGAAGACAACTGGTGAGTCAGGATGGTGTATTGATTTTTCCTGAGTGGGATATTGCAGATGCAGTAGTTTTTAATGCTATTATGAAGTCCAAGAATCCTTTTCAAGATTCTGAGGAAGAGGTTAAGGCAACATTGCAAAACTCTACCTTCAGTGAAAAATATGAGACCTTGGGAATTTGGGCATTGACTCCACAAGGGAGAAAACCAGATATTGTTGATATTAATCCAAATTTCAGAGGAGGATTAATAATAAAGAGAGCTTCAGAGACTTCAACCACCGAGGCCACTAATTTAACTATAAATGTGGCCAAATTGGCCCAAAGGACTGCTGAAAGGGAGGAGGCTAAAAAGAAGAGCCTAATGGAGAAGTATAACATTTTGATTGAAGAATATAGTAAAATGCAACAGAGGAATGTTGAATTGCAAACTGAAGTGGAAAGGTTCAAATATAAACAGATTGGGGAAACATAAAATGCTCTAGGAACCAGTACATTACCTCCCACAGTAGGGTCAATGCCTTCTGCTTCTTCAAATGTTTCCACACCAGGGTCTCCCATTCAGAATCCTGCTCTCACCCCTCCTCTAGAACAAATTGATGAAGAAACTGAGTGCTCTGTTGATCCAACAAAGAGGCAGCTCATACAAAAAATTGATGAATTACATAAATCATTAAGGATAATAGAGGATGGATTTCTTTCAAAGGAAAAGGAGATTGTTACTACTGTTTTGGAGCACTTAAATGAAGGGGTAGATAGTAAATTGCAATATGTACATTCTTTATATTCTTTGCTGTTGGAAGCAATAAAGAATATTGATGGGGATCAGGAGGTAGTGGTACAAATAATTAAAAATTGGATCCCTAGGGCCAATAATCTAGAGATCATGAATAAAGCCTCAAGGTTTGATATAAATAATAGGCCCCAATCATTGAAGCCTACTCATGTGTTAGTAAAATCATTACAAGGTTTTCAAACCCTACCAGATGATTTGAGTAGGAAGATTAAAGAGTTGGTAAATAATTTAAATGATTGGGGTAACACATTGTTACTTAATATAATTGATGAGCAGGGGAAAATTAGAACACTCCAACAATGGCAAGATCAAGCAAATAAGGTCATCAATAATCAAATTAAATTAATTTGTGATGACTCGAATTATGATTTGTTGGTGAGTTGTATGGATAAGATTATTGGTACCAACTCATTTTTGGAGTCTTTTGAAAGAGATGCAAATTAGGTAGCGGTAAAGTATATGCCTTATAGTACAAAGGTAAATGAGGTGATTAATTTTAACTGGCTTATTGATGAAGAATTCCAGAAGTGGGTAGCTAAGTATTTGAATGATGATGAGTAAAAGAGAGTGGACTATGGACAGGTGACAAATATGATGTTGCGGTTACAACGGTCCCAGTTTTGTATTGATGACTTTCTCGGTATGGGTTTCTTGTGGTTTTTGAATCGCATCAACTTTCCTTAGTGGACATGATGAACATGAATATGCTCTAGGATGATTGCAGTTGTAATGATTTTTGGAATATCATCAGGTGCTCTAATCAGTCGATGACGTGTGTACCTTCTGGCCTGAAGCTTGTTTGCTCCTTCATTTTTCTATAAGAAGGATTTCAAGGCCAGAAGTACGAGTTAGCAAGTTAGATAATTTTGATCGAGTCTAGGAAAAGTTACAGAGCTGATTGTAAAGATCAATGGTTTTAGAGAGAAATGCAATTTAGATTTTGAGTCACTCTGTGATAGGTTTTATGTTCATGAGGATTTAATGTTGCATAACAATATTAGCATTTGAATCGAAATGATAATTTCAAGCTCGTCTCTCTCCATTATATGTGTATATTTGAACTTTGAATAAAATAACTAAGAGTTGTTTCATTCAGCTCACTGTTGTAGTGTGTATGATTCTATTTTAGCTTTAATTCAAGGAATTAATTAAAATGCTTGAATGGGATTATAAGCAAATATGTTCTACATATCCGATGGTTTTAGAGAAATGCAATTTAGGTTTTGAGTCATTATGTAATAGGTTTTGAGTTCATAAAGATTTAATGTTGTATAACAGTACTAACATTTGAGTTGAAATAAAAATTAGAGCTCATGTCTCTCCATTGTACATGCATATTTGAACTTTGAATGAAATAACTAAGGGTTGTTTTATCCATCTCACTGTTGTGGTGTGTATGATTCTATTTTAGCTTTAATTCAAAGAATCAAAATGCTTATGGGATTATAGGCATATGTATAAGGATTTGATAAGTAGTCCCGGTTAGAATGCATACCGGATGAAATTGTAATGCAATATTGTTAGGGATCTTATATGTGATGTACAAATCTATTATAAACCTCTAGATGCTTATGAATTTGACTCTACAATGGATATATGGCACTGATCTAAGTTGTAATTATTAGTGTAGTTTAGTATTTGTTTGTCTTTGCTCTAGAGCTTGCTACAAATTGCAAATCATTGACTATCTTATACAATGGATTGTGTTTAGTTATCTCACGCTCTAGATAGTTGATATTGTCTATGAGCAGCCAATTCTAGTTGATATTATCTTATCGTGTTGAGCTATTAAGTGAGACTATCTCATATTGCTATCGTTGTTTATAACATGGTGCAAAGGTTGTAAACATTATTACGATCACCTCCTGAAATTCATAGAGCTCAAGTGTAGGAGGCTTTTAAAGTCCTCGTCAGTTGGTCCAGGTCCTTCGAGCTACCCTCGATTGGAATTGGCAATTCCATAGGTATATTAGAAGACAAACCTGGTTACATTGTAAAAAGAACCAACATACACGCCAACCACTAACAACCACCTCTACAACTGAATTTTTAATCTTTTATGATCACATGAAACATAAAACACACTAATTTCAAGGTTGTTAACATCACTATTGAAATGTTTTAATTTTTTGACCTTTCAAACATTAAAAAGTACATCATTAAATTAATTATGTAATGGCATAAAAATTAAAAACATCATGAATTAATTATGTAACCACATAAGTCAAATATAATTCTATTAAGAAATTAATATCAAATAGACAATATAATCGCATAACTTATACATTTCAATGTCATTGATCTTCTTCTTCATCGAACTCTTTGTTTGTATCATCTGATCCAGATTCGACATTGTAAGGATTGGTCATATCATCATCATCGTCATCGATATCAGTTTCGATAATGTCATCATCCACGCGGATACCATCTTCATGAACATTAACTCCTACATCATCATGATCTAGTTCCTCCTCTTTGACATCTTCGTCAGGGACATCATCAACTAACCGTTGATCCTGATCATCATCTACATCATCTTCTAGTTCTTCGGTATCTTCTTCTTCTACCACATTATACTTTACCGGCCTTCCTCTTGGATCATGTCTAACAAAAAATGACCAACCCAGTTTACCTAGAACCTCTGAGTAAAATACCTACTCACATTGGCTTGGAATAACATATGGCTCATTTCTAGCTCGCTCGATCAACCTTGTATTAACCATGGTAAATCCATTATCATGTTCAATAATAGTTCTCTCAGGATCATTTTCATTCAATCGTAGCCTGTACCATAGGACAACGAACAAGTGAAATCTGGGACTTAAAGTCGCACTCAAATTATATATCATCAAAATCCATAATTATCGTTTCACGAGGACTTACGGATGTATGTGTTAGCTTCTAGATGAAACATTAGTCACCTGAAAGATTGCAGTTATACCAGAATCACAAGTTTTCTTCATGCCATCCAACATTTTGATTCAAAATTTACGACCATTACACCACATAGCCTTGTGGTGTTTCACCTACAATATGTCAAACATGTAAAAATTATTGCAATATCGTCAGTTGATAAACATATTTATTCTTGGCCGAATGTATGTAAAGAAAACAATCTCAAGATATATATACATCAATATACTTGAAAATAATTAAATAATATGGGTGATTAATATATTTATACGTACTTGTTTATCTCTTAAACCATATGGTAAATCAATTTCCCTTTGTGTAACATTGAAATCTCCATTACGATGAGCTTCTTTAACCAATGAAGCCACACTTTCCCATGTTAATGCACAACCAGATTGTTGACATCATTCAATCCATATTGTCATCCAATCAAGATTTTTGGCAACATAAAAATGTAGTGCATCCCACTCTCGACCAACTGTACCAAAAAAATGAAATTCATAAATGACGTATAATTAGTTAAATACCACAGTATACGACCTTAATTTATAATTGATGTATATTGAAGATTAAAAATTAAATAAGTACAATATACATAAAAACCATATGTAAAATTTATTCCAATTAATCTCCATGACCATCTTATAATTACCTCACTTTCCTCAATCTACCTTTCCCCAACAGGTACTCCCCTTCGAATTTTTTAATGGAGTTGGGATCCCAAATGCGATCTAAATGGATCTTTGCTGCAAACTTAGAAGATATTCACTAATGTACACCATGGTCTGGTATACCATATATCCCTCCACCATAGAACCCTCATGATGTGCTCTTTGTCTAACCAAAGCCTTCAAAAATTTCAAGTGCCTCTCAACCATCCACATTGACCTTGTGTGTACAGGTCCACACAATTCAATCTCCTCAACTTGGTGTATGAGGTAGTGTTCTTGTGCATTGAAAAATGTTGAAGGTAGACACTTTGCATTTCACACATTAGATGAAGAATTTTTCTCTTCCAATAATTTATATCTTCTTTATGGATTTCTTTAGATGACAACCATCTACAAGTGATTCAAGAAGCAAATATATTAATGAGGGATTTAACAAAATATATAGTATATTGCATAAAGAATTAAAACAAGTGACAATTATGAGTAGCAGACAATGAAAAGATTGAACAAATCTAAGCTACTTACCTCATGTATTTTCAAGATCATATAACTTGCTTGACATTTGTTGTCAAAGTTGTTTGGGAGAGATAGAGGTAGAATGTACTGCAACAATTATAAAATGATCTTTTCATTATTTTTCCAAAAGTAGTAAACATAATACACTGAAAAGTACATGCATTATACAAGTGTATATAATATACCAAAATAATTACATTAATGAAGGTATGCCAATCATGCATTTTCATCTCTGACCCAAATTCACCTTTCTTTGTTATTATATTGTTTATGTTCGCAACAAATTCTATGGGAAATCAAATTTTTTGTATGACTTCTTTTATAGCATTGTTTTGTTGTTCTGTTAATAACCAAGGAAGTGCACTTATATTAATTTGGTCTCCATCACTATTTAATTGAATGACATTTTTCATTGCATTATTGGCTTTCTGAATATCACTACAAATTTTGACAATTTTTTCTTTGTCATGCCTTCCATCCAATATTTTCCATAATGTTTCTGTTATATTCTTTCTGATATGCATTGTATCAAAAAAATGCACAATTTGTAGCTCCTCATAGTAGGGAAACCTACTAAATTGTCTGGGATAACTTTTCAGTCCCTGTGGAAGCCGGCCATTAATGCCTTGACGACCTTCATGAAGCATATAAGTTAAACAAATTAACATCAACAATCATTGTCAATTACAACATGAGTAATCACAACACACTATAAAAATATAAATTCAAAACATATCATTTATGATAAATAAACAATTTGATCCGATGTATAACCTTGACGATTAATTCTATTATATTCCAACTTCCATAGGCGAGGTGACATTCTTCGTGGTTTTGATGTAGTCTCCTCTTTCCCATTGAAAAGATGTTTTTCAGTAGTTCGATACTTATGATTTCTATGGAGAAAGTGCCTATACTCATCAAACACCTGCTTTCCTAAACTTGTTGAACGACGAGATTTCATCTTTGGACCACAAATTGGACATACAAATTTTCCCTTTGTTTGAAGACCTGCAAGATGATATATTATTGGATTAAATATGTCAATTTTTATAATTATATATAATGAATAGATTATTTAAAAAACATTCATGATATCTAATTCATCAAAATTAAATATTGTTAAAGTCTGGAACCAAATGTTATAACATACCACAAAATGTATGTTAATACGGGGCATCATGAATTGTCCATACAAGCATTGCATGGAATTGAAATTGTATTTGTCCTATTGGTCTAGAGACGTCATACATAGTGGCGCCATTCCATAACTTTAGTAACTCATCGATAAGAGGCTCGATATATACATTCATATCTTTAACTTGGTACTTACCTAGTTGAATGAACATAAACATTGCATAATTATTATAACCATTTTACTGCAATATATATAAATTAATTTACATGACTATTGAATGAAAAAAATATAAGTCATTATGCAACAAATAAGACAAATGACGTGCTACTACGTTAAAGAATGACTATTGAATGAAAAAAATATGTCATTATGCAACAAATAAGACAAATGAGATGATACTACGTTAAAGAAAATTGATGTAAACAAATACCTGGAACAATCATTGACAACATTATGTGCTCCCTCTTTATTGACATCCATGGAGGAATGTTATTGTTGATAACAAAAACAGGCCACACTGAGTAAATAGATCTCAGCTCTCCAAATCGATTGACACCGTCCGCTCCTAATGAAAGCCTGAGATTACAAGGTTCTTCTTTAAAGTGTGGCCATTTTCCTCCATGTCCCTAAAATGTAGAACCATCAATAGGAATTCAGAATGTCATCTAATTTCTATTCCGCATGGTAATCCATAAATTGGGCGCTTAAGCTGCGACCTAAAATAATCACATACGTGGGAATAATGGGGAATATAATGAAGAACCTTTTAGACACCTTTATTAGTTGATCCGCTCGATATCTACTAATATGACATTCTGCATTTTGTTGCAAATTCTTGTTGTTTATGATATATAATATGATCATTGGACATGCATCTATTGCTTGTTACTCTCTGATTATGATATCTTCATAATGGCACATAAATCTTGGTATGAGCGAGGTAAAATATTTGATGGTGGTAACAAAAATTTACCAATCAATCTACAACAAAAAATAATTTGTTCATATAAAGAATATTAATGGTACATATTTCATCCTTTATTTATTAGTGATGAACTAAGAACAATTAAAATAGATGAAAAAAGAAGACATATATGACATACCTTAACATCCGTGAGATTGCTATATTTGATAAACCATTCATAACCTTCAAGTTCATCAACAACAATACAACAGAGAGAAGAGTTGTTTCAGAGCCTTCATAAAGGGGTTTGTATGCCTTCTCAAGTACAGGTAAATCATGAACATCATCAAAGTCATCTTGATCATCATGATCAACTCTGCCACTAAATGTGTCATGGATCAATGTATTCGTACCATCATCTTCAACTATGTTTTCTGGCACATGATCATCTTCTTCCATAGGATCATTAACTTCATCTTCGATATTCACAGCTCCATGTTCGTTTGCTTGCAAAACCACATTCTCCAGGCCATGATAATCCATATCATTTGCCCTAGGGCGTCCCACTTTTATAATAATGATAGACACAAATAAACCATGATCATGATCAAGTGATTATATATATATTTATATAAAAAAAATGCTAAAACGATATAAACATTTACAAATTCAATCAATATAAACAAATATAATGAAAAACTTACCAATTGACGATAATCATGCCCCCCTTCAACGTGACCATGCTGCCTACAATGTTTCTCAGCTGTTGTGATTAAAACTCGTCTCGTCTTTAAACCCTTACAATTATTGCAAGGACAATAACATTTTCCATCACCCTTTTTTTTCAATCTAGCCCACAATATATCAAATGTCTCTTCATTTTGTTCTAGACTAATATTATCTAACATGATTTTTCTTTACCAAGTTTGACTATTTAGATCTTAAAAAAATATCAAACTCACACTCCAATAATTTTTATTCATAGACAGGTAACATAATCTAATAATTTTGATATTTTACACCAAAAATTTTTGGCATGCAACCACCCCTGCAAAAGAGAAGATAGTCTGAAGTTAATGACCCCAAAAAACACTTTAAAGCTAATTCCAAAACTTATTAAATTCTGATTTTACTATGATTTCCAACCATTAAGACTCCTAAAATCAGAATATTGAACTTGATCACAAATTTCCTACAACAATGGAGGTAGCGAGCTAGTAAGAGCAAGTGACCTATTCCTAAGGAGCAACAAGTCAGAATCATCATTGCTAATGTCAATACAGATTTATCCTTTTAGTTAAAGATGCAGTGTGTCACTTCTTATGATGAGCTTATCCCTAGGGCCCTCAACATTGAGAGAGCCCTAATAAAAAACAACAGAAGCATTGGTAAGAGTATGATTAGGGTACAAACCCTAGGCCTCCGTAGAAACATAAACAATAACTATAGAAAATTAGTGAGGTTACAATACCAGAAAAATTGAGACATTTTAGGTAATAACAAAATATTGCGATCTAAAGATTGTAGCCAATAACAAGCACACTATGTAGCTTAGTAACATTTATAAATGCAATCTATGGTAAGAAGAATAACAATCACTTGAGATGTGACAGTCAAAAAGAGGCTGAGCAGTGACAAGATAATAAAGCTCAAACCTTGCATAGTAAAGTGGAGATTTTAACAGTGAGTTTCCTTACCCCCTTGTTGACCTTAAGGGTTTTTCAAATGCTTTTGGTAGTGTTAGACAAGGAAAATGCAATCAGGGAATGATTGTCCAAATGAAGTAACAGTGGTAATCATAGGTTCAATGTTTCTTCTTAGCCATTAATGTATAATGGAGGTAGTGGATTGCATGTTTGAGTAGTGTTTTGAGACTCATCAAAGATGGGAGAATAGTGAATAATACCTTGTGGACTGTGAAGTAGTGTCAATAAGGTTGAAGGATCTTAAAAACTACAATACCATGAAACAATGAGTCCCTTGTAGTAAGTAGGCAGTTTATAGGGTATAGTTTGATTTTATAGAAGGATGCTTATGAAAGAAATCTTCAAGTGATAGTGAATGTGCCCAGTCTTAAAGGAAGTTAGCAAAGCAGTAAATGTGCAAGAAAATCGAATCATACACAACAAACAATTCACAATATTATCTTGCATAATGCCTTGAGTTTGAAAAAAAAAATCTCATTGTATCTTCATGATGAAAGTGGTGACTTTAATGGTCAATCACTGGCAACCATGATTTTAAAACATGCTATTGTGCTTATGGAGGCAACATTTTAAGCAAGGTAGTGAGTGGTGGTTTGGAACAATGGCAAGTATGAAGGACTTGCTTTATATGCATACTATGTAGTCTAGCATAAGACAATGTTCTTAGAAGAGATTGAAGGTGGATTATGGAACTCAAGGGTTACCATGAAAAGGATTAAAGCAAAGATTGATATCTATTTAAAAGCCACGGTCATGAAGATATTAAAGATGTCACATGCAAAACCCTAGTAGCTGGAGTAATGAATACAGTGCCAAAGAGGATAGTGTGCTGGGGCTGATTTAGGAGATCTCCACATTATCTAATTATAGGGAAATACATCATTTATTTATTTTTTTAATTAAAAGAAATCATTCTAAACCCTATATAGGATACATTGATACTTCAAAATCCTCTGAAGGAATTTGAGATTATGCAAATATATGTCAAGTAACATTCATAAGGTTTAGAAAATCTTGATCACTCTCTAGAATAGCCCATTAAACATGGGTTGTGCTTGAATGCACTACATAATTGATATAACACAACCACTCTGCATATCAACCAGAGTTATAGGCTCTTTATTGCAGCAAGAGGTAATCACTCTTCGATCATGCTATAATTACATCCTAACCTGTTAAACTTGAGACAACCTGAATGCACCCAATGATGATTGACACCTACATTATACAACCTGAATTAACTACATTATATGAGTGCCTCCATTTCTATCACAACATAGCCACATTAAACTTGGGTCACACATGAATGCATCATGTATTTGTTATAGCACAAATGTGCCACATGACCAATAGACTTATGGATCACATAATTAGAGTCACAAGAATATGTTCCTTGGTTGTGATCTTATGGTGATTCCACACAACAAAATCTAGACATGAAATTCTCAAAACCCTTAACCTCTAAAAATGAAATCTGATGAGATGTTGCTTTAAAATATGATTTTCAAACCTGGAACTACAAATCTGACTTCACAACTGAATTCTGCAAAAAGAAAATGACTACCCTCAACCTGGCGATATCTTCTTGAATTTTTTCTGATTTTTCCCAAGAAAATCATTCTTAGTTCTCCACAAACTGTCTCAAGTAGAGCAAAACACTGTCACAATAAATCAGGCGCGAACTCACTTTTTTTTATGTTAGCCACAATTTGATTTTTTTTTCCATGTTTGTAAAAAATTCTACGAAAATGATAGCTGACATTTCGACGAACCCCAGGTTCATCAAAATTTCGATGAACGTTGGGGATAAACTTTAAAAAATTTGGAAATTACACATCAAATTTTACAAGCACCTGACGAACATCGAATTTTACATATTTCGTCAAACAGTTTCGTCAGATTTTGTAGTCAAATGTATTAGTGACAATAGCTCTCCAACCCTTACAAATGAGGGGCAAACCCCTATTTATAGTTTTCTAAAGCCCAAATGAATGGCTAGGATTGAATTACATCGAATGGCCCAGATTTGATTTACATTAGGGTTTCACCTACCCCCCATTATCTAGCAATTTAAAATACATCCTTGTCTTTTCCTTGTTTTGTCATCTAGTGCTCAGGTGCTGTAGCAATTTCATGATTTAGTTGATTGCCCTTTTACTGTAGCTGAAACTGCTTGAAAGCTGCCCTTCTTACTTGATGTGTTTGTAGTGTTCTTCCTTGGATCAAACAGGCCCGTTGACAATTGGCATCAATGGATTGGTTGCCCCTGATTCTGGCGGAAAACTCCTTTATGCTTTCTTCAAGGCCACCCCCTTGCATTTTTGTCCTTGACTTCCTTGGCACAAGCCTTCTTCTAATGCCGACCCTGTTGGTGGGTGCTAGGGGGAGAGGCTAACATGAAATGAATGGTGATAAGAGCAATGCACTTTTCCTTGTTCAACTTTCTCGATGGGTCTCCTGATGGACCCATAGTAGGCTCTTTGAATCCTGTGTACATGAAACATTGTAAGTGTTTTCATACACAAATTAAGGAAAACGTTAGTCAAATATTGCAAAATCCTTGTTAGATCCATCCATGCATCATCAAAAGATCATAATATTCATATTTGGAGCTCATTTGGACCATAAACATTAATGCAGGCCCAAGGGGGCAGGCAATGAACGAGGGATGGCAAACCGGAAGGGAAGTTCTTAGACCCCATTAAACATAGAAAATCCAATATTTTTCAATTATAGCACATGGGAAAAGGGGAAGGAAGAGTGCCCAGAAAAAATTCCTCAAGATTGGACTCATTTGAAAAAAAATGAAAGCTTGGAAGGGGAAGGCCAGAGGGTCAATGCCCTTTTGAAAAGGCAATGAGCACATGGCAGCCTAGAAGGAAATTCCCGGATGATGATGGAGGGGTGGAGTCCCGGAAATGGCCATGGAGGGACGGAGTCCTGGAAACGGCCACGGAGGGGCCGGGTCACCGGGGCTCCACGAATGTTCCAAAACAACCAAAGAAGGATGGAGTTCCGAAACCCCCAAAACTTAACGAAAAGTTGACGAAACCTTGGCAGTTCACTTAGGCACCACAAAAACATCCCGAATCCACCAGAAAGTTTTCTCCAAAGTCAAAAATGTGGAAAGCGGACCATCGGGGGTCCACAGATGTTTCAAAATAGCCAAAGAGGGAGGGAGTTCTGGAGGGAAAGTTCTGAAACCAATGAAACTTAACGAAACATTGACG
Organism: Sequoia sempervirens; assembly: GCA_007258455.2. NCBI lineage: Eukaryota > Viridiplantae > Streptophyta > Pinopsida > Cupressales > Cupressaceae > Sequoia > Sequoia sempervirens. The sequence continues at coordinate 17,551 of VDFB02387039.1, forward strand.
AAACCTTGGCAGTTGACTTAGGCACCACGAAAACATCCCAAATCCACCAGAAGGTTTTTTCCAAAGTCAAAAATGTGGAAAGCGGACTGTCGGGGGTCCACAGATGTTTCAAAACAGCCAAAGAGGGAGGTAGTTCCAGAGGGAAAGTTCTGAAACCATCGAAACTTAACGAAACATTGACGAAACCTTGGCAGTTCACTTAAGCACCACAAAACATCCCAAATCCACTAGAAAGTTTTCCCCAAAGTAAAAAATGTGGAAAGCGGACAGTCGGGGGTCCACATATGTTTCAAAATAGCCAAAGAGGGAGGGAGTTCCAGAGGGAAAGTTCCGAAACCACCGAAACTTAACTAAATGTTGATGAAATCTTGACAGTTCACTTAGGCACCACAAACACATCCCAAATCCACAAGAAAGTTTTCCCCAAAGTCAAAAATGTAGAAAAAAGTGAATCGAGCGATCAGGGACCAAGTCAGCAGGAACAAGACAAAAGGTAGAAAAGGGACGGGGGACTTTATTTCTCCTCGGATTTGAATACCCCAAGTAGGTGAATTTGGTAAGGGGAATTTGATCGTTTGAAGCACATGACCAATTTGGGCTTGGAAAATGGGGCACACAAAACAAGACAAGAGCAAAGCAGCCTATCAGGAGCGAAACAAGGGGGTCCCTGCCTACGACGAGGCGTGTGTGCAAGACATGCACAACAAGTTTGTTCATGTTTCTGTTATCATTTTATTTTTGAGGACTAACCCTTGTAGGTATTCCAAGCAATCAATCCAATTTGCAATCAAGCCTTAAGGGATGTGCATGACTTCAGTCCTTCAAGGTAATTAGATTTGAGTGGTGAGTTGCGGTCCATTGTTGATTCATCATCCATTTTTCATTTAGCCTCTATCCCTCGAAGGATAAGCTCTCTCTTTTATCAATTTTTCCATTGTGGAGGTGGAAACACTGCAACAAGGTTTGACTGAGGCAAGCCCCTATATGGCGCAACCCTTCCTCTCTCTTTGAATGTGCATGTTTCAAAAAATCCATATAGAAATAAATTAGTTGGGTCTCATCTAGAACTCTTGGAGAAACTCTAGGATTACTACAAGAGTAGTAATTTTATCCTAATCCTATTTAGAAATAAATTAAGGCTTCATAATATAATACACTTAGTTTATCTTTATAAATCAAGGAATAAATGCCTAATAAATTTAAATGCAATAAAAATCCGTAAATGGAAGAAATTAACTTGAAACAAACTGAATTTTCTTTATAAATAAGGTCTCTATTTATGGCCCTATAAGAAATTTATACAATGTACCTGTAGACATCTAAATTTAATCACTTCCATATGATTAAATTTACTGCATTTCCGTCTATCGTGTTAATATTAATTTATTAAATTAATATTACACCTTTTGTCTCATATCGGTAAAGTATTTAATTTAATAATTAATACTTTATCTTTTACCTTATTCCTCTCTAAATTAAATAAATACGCTAATTTATTTAATTTAGTCATTTTTCCCCTTTTGATTTAAAATCAATTTAAAATTCCTCCCTTTCTCTCTCCTTGTCACATCCTCCATAACCTTGCCCTAATCTGAATTAATTTAATTAATTCATGATTATGATGTGCATCCTCTTAATAAGAGATTAATGTCACATCCTCCTACATTTGCCACTTGCCTCTAATATTCCATTAATTAGCCTAATCCAATGTTTGCACAACCTTAACCAAGGTCATTAGCTAGATTTAGTACCACTTTTTAGCCAACCTTTGCATTTACCTTCTTTTGGCATTGACCCCCTTTCCCATGTGAATTTTTAATTCACATTTATTTGTTCTAGATTCCTCTCTTTTATATGTGAATTTTTAATTCACATTCCATTCTTCCAAGGCTTCTAGAACCTTGGACTTGTCACAATCTCCACATGTGACCAAATCCCACCTTTTTGGAGCCCACCTTTTACCCTCTAGATCATCCTAGGAATGTGAATTTTTAATTCACATTTATATCCCCAACCACCTTTCCTTTTCCCATGTAGATTTTTGAGGAATTCCAAAATTCCTCAAATGTCCCTTTCACTCCCACTTGGGGACAAGGAATCCCTTTTTGAGGAAATCTCCTCACTCCCCAAGGTGCATGTCCTTCCTCCACCTCATGTACCTTTTTGACACCTCACTCACACCTCATCTCTCCTTGTCCACTTCACCCTCCACATGTCAAGATGTGAGGGCTTGTGGGTTCTCAACCCACCATAGCCTTTCATCTTGGCCTTGTTGGATGCATCTCAACCGTTGAATTCTCTAGAGAATTCAAATTCTCCTATAAATACCCCCTCTTTAAGGGCATTTTCAACACTTTGTATTTTCATAACTACATGCTGCCAATTTGCATCCTTTGCCATCATTTTAGCCATCTCATTTAGTCATTTTGCACATCTAATCTTGCATTTAGTCACTCAAGCAATCATCTAAGGAGCACACAAATCATTTCAAGCAAGGGCCAATCAAGGAGACATCAACAGCAAGGAAGGTGAAATCGTTTCTATCTTGTTTTGTCCATTTTCCTTCTTGTTTTATCACTCCTTTGGCTAATCTTGAGGTGTCTTTGGTATTTTATCATTTGCAAATTTTAAGTTATTTTGCACATTTAGAGTAGGATAAATTCCAAGGTATACATTTCTGGTACGCCCGGTGGGACCCACAAACGGGTCTTGCATTTAACTTCCCCTTTTGGTTAAGAATTTTGCTGGAAAAACTTGCAGAAAGGCGGCAGCACCCTCTGCTTTACCGCAGAAAGGCGGCAGCGCCCCTATTTTACTGCAGAAAGGCGGTAGCGCCCTCTTGGCCATTGCAGAAAGGCGGCAACGCCACGTATTTGAAAGTTTATTTTCTTCTAACGTGTTTGTTGTCTTTAGGGATATATTTAGAGGGCTTTTCTAACACTCTTCTTGCAGTGGGAGGGGCACAACTAACTTTTTTTCTTTGAAATCTGACAAAGTATGTTGCAGAAAGGCGGCAGCGCCCCGCTTTTACGCAGCGCCCCGTTTTTACGCAGCGCCTCAGTCTTACGCAGCGCCCTTTGCCTTACCATAGAAAGGCGGCAATGCCCCCTTGGCCACTGCAGAAAGGTGGCAGCGCCCTCTTGGCCACTGCAGAAAGGCGGCAGCGCCCCAAAACAGCACAGTTTGGAAGGTAAAATAGGCATTTTAGCTTCGTTTTTGCTCTAGTTTTTTGCTGTTTTAAAGTATTAACCCTCTAACATTGTTTTGGCAAGAATATTGGTGCATTTGGCTAATGTTTTGCAGCGTATTAGGGCGTACTTGATCAAGAATGAAGGAAAAGATAGCTAACATTTGTTTGCAGGGCCATCTATTTGATTATATCTGCAAGAAAATTATCCTTTTTGCAGCGCCCTTGATTTACCGCAGAAAGGCGGCAGCGCCCCTGATTTTACTGCAGAAAGGCAGCAGCGCCCCTGATTTACTACAGAAAGCTGTCTACGCCCCTGATTTTGTTGCCAACGCCCTAATCTTTGCTGCAGAGGGGCGGATTTGCCCTCCTGAACATCCGAAATTGCCCCATTTGGATCCATTTAGCTTCTAAATCACCATTTAATCGTTCCCAACCATTATTCCATCATCCTAAGCCTTCATTTTATCACTCTACGCCTCCCGAAACCTCCATCTGATCCGTTTAAACCTCCATCTTATCATTCCAAACCTTTGTTTAACCATTATAAATCCCCATTCACTCTCCACAATCATCTTTGAAAAGTCCATACCCTCACCTAACAAACTCCATAACTTTACCATTTACATCGCCAAAATATCGCTCATAACCAAACCATCTTAACCTTGTATTACAAAGTGGGTACCCAAATTGATCTTAGCACTTGAATTTGATTATTAGTATTTAACTTCGACCCCAATCAATTTGCTTCCATCTTGAGGTGAATTTGGAGTTGTGAGTTATCATCCTCGGTCCAATCAATCCATTCCTATCTTAAGGTGGATTCGGTACCGTGATCATCCTTTTAATCAATTAAAGCTCTAGTGTCATTAAGGGTAACCTCTTGTGATTAAGCTTAAGGTCTCTCCCCCACATCGTTCATCATCCAATCAAATCCAATCCAATCAAATCCAAACCCAATCCAATCAAATCCAAATCTAATCCAATCCAATTAAATTCAAACCCAATCCAATCAAATCCAAATCCAATCCAAATCAAATCCAATCCAAATCAAATCCAATCCAATCAAATCCAAATCCAATCCAATCAAATCCAAATATAATCCAATCCAATCAAATCCAAAACCAATCCAATTCAAATTCAAACCAATCCAATTCCAATCCAAATCCAATCCAATCCAAATCTAATCCAACCAATCGAAGTCCAATCCGATTGAATATATCCCAACAAAATCTGATTTAAATCCAAACCCCATCCAAATCACACTTTATCCAATCACAACCAAATCATTTGACAAAGGAATTAATCTACTTATCCCGCATTTGCATGCCCGTTCAGACCCGTTCACAGGCAAAGAAAATGGCCACCGTCAAGCTCAAAACGCCCAATCGAACAACCCTCAAGATCCCAAAAACATAATCTATGTCTCATCAGATCCTAACAAGGGTACCAACGTCTCTCACGATCCTCATAATGGTACTTCATCGCACTCCAACACTGAGAATCAGAATAACTCGCCACATGGAGAAGAAAGTATGGTTAATCAACCTGAACTCACACTTGAGGAATATTTTAGTAATCCCGCCAATGTGCAAATGACTGACCGTTTGCTTGAGAAACATGGGGAAGAAATCTTGGCCCACTTAATTGAGAAGGGTGTTAAACCCCCCTCCAATGTTGACTTGTCCAAATATAGGGGTGCCCCATCTAACGTACTCCAAGAGTCCCAAAATGCACCCGAAGGTTCATACTTCTCCAATGTTCCTCCAATCGAGGGTTGGCATCAACCTGAATTTGGCAATGCTGTTCTTTATCAGGTTAATTATCGCCCACATGCTTCGACCTCAGCTATAGGTGGACCTCAAGTGCCTGATCCCAATAATCCTTTTTCTTACAACATGCCACAAAGTGTTCCGCAACCTCCTCCATTAACAACACCCCTTCCCTCCAACCAACCTCCAGTCAACATTGGGGGCACCTCCTTTGCCACATCACTTCCACCTCCTGGGACTACAAATCTACCACCTCAACAGGTTCAACAATCTAACATTCCACCTCAATTACCTCCACAAGGCACACCCCAGCTGAACATTCCGAGCGGTGCCCAACAACCCCCTTTACAAAACACTTCTACGCTACCTCCGCCATGTCATCCGCAACAACCTATGCACAATACCTTGGCCTCTTCATAGCAACCACCCTACCAATCACAAGGCAATCCATCTCGAACTATGGCTCAGACCATATCCCCCTTTCTCGCATCCATTTTACGTCCGAAAGCTCAACCACAACACAATATCCCATCTCGGCCCACACAACCTTTGACGTCACAACAACAACCACCCCAACACTATTAATATCACAATCAACAACAACAACCGCTCTATGCGACCTCCCAACAATCACAACTATACCCTCAACACCAACCAACACGCAACAACCTACTCCACACTTTTATCAAACAAATCCATATTATACCCCACAACAACAGCCCTCGTATCAACAAAATCCCTTGTCTTACTAGCAAGCCATGTCATCATCCAATCATCCAAACCCGTATTTCAACAATCCGACACTCTTTCAGCAAGATCCCTCATCTTTCTATCATCAATATCCCCCTAACCCACCACCAGCTAGCTCGTATTTGTTGGAAATCAAAGCCGGACTTAAGGATCTTCAAGCTGGGGCTACAAAACAATCATTCAAATTTGAAGATATATGCCCATATCCGTTTGATCCCTCCATCTCATTGGTCCCATTTCCTAAACATTTCGAGATTCCAAAATTTGACAAATACAAGGGAGACAAAGACCCTAAGGCTCATTTGCAAGAGTTTTATTCACAGTGTCAAGAAGTCATGTACAGTGATAACTATCTCTTGCGCTTGTTCCCATGAAGCCTAGCAAGCCATGCCCTAGATTGGTTCATGACTCTCGAAAAGGGGTCCATAAAAACTTTTGCAAACTTATCAGAGAAGTTTGTATCCTACTTTTCTTTCAATTTGCAGAAGGATACAGACACCTTAGACCTCCTAAAAGAGAAACAACGTGATGGAGAAACCTTTACCAACTACCTACAACGGTGGCATGCCCTAGCAAGCCGAATGAAAACCCCTTTGAAAGAAAAGGACATCGTCACCCTCTTCGTGGAAAACTCTCATCCCGACATGGCTCATAACTTTAGATTACATTGTGTCACCACTTTCGCGGAGGTAGTAGAGAAGGGACCCATCCTTGAGCGTGCCCTTGTTGCCAAAGGGCACATTAAAATACATAGTCATGAGAGAGAAAGGTCATTTGGGGATAAACCACGATTCTGGAACAAGAACAAAAATGCGGTGAATGACGGAGTGACAGACACCAAACATGTCCAAGTGGCTAATGCATCCCAAAAGCAACAACAATCTATACCCAACGCCATATCTGTACCTCAGGGGACACCCCGTCCTCCCCAACAATCTAATCAAAATAATCAGGGGAACACCAAACGTCAATACACCCAATTGGGTGAACCCCTGAGTGTTGTTTTTAATAAATTGTTACAAATCAATTACCCCATCACATACCCTGTCACCAAACCATTCGATGAGTCCAAACCCAAGCCGGCATGGTTTAAAGAAAATGAGTATTGTGACTTTCATAAAATCAAGGGACACTCTTTGAATAAGTGTCAGGGTTTAAAAAATTATGTCCAAGATCTCATTGATCGAGGAGATATCAAGGTTGACCCTAGTCAACCTTCGTCGTCCAATGCTCAACTGCAAATCTATCAAAATGCCTTCCCAAACCATAGTCAAGGCCCTAATACCTCCAACAGCAATCCCCAAAACAATAGCACAAATAATGTGAATTACAAGAATGTGCCCTTCAGTTATGAAGGTGTTATTCATTACATTGAGCAGGTGGAACCCCGAGTATCCATGATACACGTTAAAGCCAAAGATCCTCAATAAATTTTAGTTTCAACTTCCCAATGGACATAACTGATTGTTTTTAAATTCCAACCCTTCATTTTCCTTCAAAACAACAGTTTAGCAACTTTGTTCGTACTTGACACTATTTGTATTTTTTGTGCAATGTTTGTAACTTATGACCCCTAAACTAAAATAAAGGCTTGAAAATAGCCTTACTACAATATCATGACCCCAATTTTTCCTATCCATGTGTAAATTTAAGACTTTTCCTTCATAGGCTACAAAACAACATTTGGACCAAGATTGCACCTTCACATTTTTGACTCCTAAACCTAAAGACTCATCCTAATTCATGTTTAATGGTCTTGTTAGACCTTATTAAAGAAAAAACATCTCAAAACGTTAACAACTACCAACTGACCATCCTAGTAGTCACTTAAATGATCAAACATTAGTGTTGTGGTGTTGGTGCTCCTGCACCACTCATTTACATCAACCCTACCTTGCAAAAAAAAATTGATGATGGAATTCCACATTTGCCATCTTTCTCCATCCATTTGGCAGCTAATTTTGGCATCGGTCTAGAGGAATCCCTATCAGTGACATGTGCATGTCGTGTAAACGTCACATGATAGGATTCCTACCCCTAGAAACTGTAGAGGCGTTACACTTCTCCATTGGATGCGAAGTGTAGCGTTCCATACTTCCTTGACCACCGAAAAATGGTTCTTTTACCTCCCTTTTTCCATTCAAATGCTTCAATTATTCATTCATTCATGCTTCTTAACTCTTAGCTTCATTATCTTCACACTCTTAGCTCCATTCTCACATTCTCAAGCTTCTAGATCACTCTTTTGTGGTTGCAAGCCACTAGTTCTTAGATCCTACTCTTTGTTTGTTGTGACACCATTGTTGTTGGAGGACTTGCAAGCTCTCTCCTTCCACTACTTGCCTTGATCACTCATAGCTATGGAGGTGGTATTGTCTTTTCCTATTACTCTTTTCATCACTTTGTGTATTTGTGTATCATACTTTTTGTTGGTGCTTTCCTTTCTATCTCTTTATCATTTTCTATATTATGTGGCTATCTAATTGTTGCTAGAGGTGGAAACACCAAAGTGGGGGACTGATTGAGGCAGTCCTCTATACATAGCCCCAACATTTTTATGTCTCTGTGTGTGCAAGTGTTCTCAAGTGAAGTTGTTTGAAGAATCAAGTTGTAAGAAGTTTGTTATTGCTTTCTCACCCTCTTTGTCTATTCTAGCATAGCTTAGATATATTATTCTTCTTGTTATATTTTAGTTCTGTATCTTTCTGTCATTTTGTCATACCACAAAACCTTAATAGTTAGGAAGTCAGTTGGTTTTCTGGTGTTTTAGTCTATTTCTAAGACCCTTTTTCCATACAGACACCAGTGTGCCATGCTGGAGTCCGTAATCTACACTTTCGTCCTTAGATAGTGAGATATTTGGGTAGCAGATTGAACCCTCGAAATAAGCTCTTCTGACCTTGCAAAGCATTCAGTTTAGAAGAAGGACAAAAACACAGGTAGATTTCTCTTGCTTTTCAGTCTTAACATCCTAGCCTTCCCAATTCACTAAGAAAACTTGAGGTAGATTAAGGTAGCCTGTCACTTAGGACTCTCCCATGACCTAGAGTCCTAGAGTAGCCGATCCCCTAGCTAGTCCCCCTCCTCTATAGCATGTAGAGATAATTTAGCCTATGTTTGGATTTGGATTCGCCTCATCTAGATTGGCAGCTTCTACGGTTTTATGTTTCTCCCTTATAACTATGGCTTAAGATGATGATGGCCTACATATGCAATAAGGCTCTTATACATGCAAAATCAAAGGCTCACGACATTGGCTCTGGAACGTTTAACCTATCTCATGTAAAAACAAAAAGAATTCCTAAATTGTTGCTTAATAAATTATAAACTGATGTATCATGCATGGTTGCATGTAACCTCTCCACTACATTCACGTTGTACATGCATTCACCCTTATCCACTTGTCTCCTCCACTATGCATGCAAAGGAGTTTTTATAAACTGCCACCTCCAATCACTTATATTCATGCAATTCTTACCATTTTAATAACTCACTATTTCATGCATAACAAATAAATGATTCATGATTTATTTTAAATTGATTTAATTTAGTTATTTACTTTAATGTCATGTAAATTTATATTTTAATTAACAATTAACAATTTAGTTTTTCATTCAACTAATTAAATTTTCATGTGATACTATTTCTTCTCTTAAATGCAAATTTATTTATTTAATCTTATTAATAATTCAAACCCTTTGTAGCTTGAGAACCATATATTTATAATTATAATATATTATTATCTCTATTTAAATAGAAATTATCCAAGCTTATAAATAAAATATGATCTATTTAATTAACTTTGAAACCAATAATCATATTGTACAAAAAATCATTTTTTATCAATATAGAGATTTTTTTTTTTTCTAAATAATAATAATCACTTTCAAACTATTATTTAGCTATCCAAGAAAATGAGACGTGACATCCTTTCCCTCTAGGAAGAGACTGTCTCAATGTCTTATTAGTTAAATACTAAAGTAATTAGAGTTTCTCATTATACTAAGCAAGTAACTTTCTAAAACAAGATCTTCAAGACTCACACTAGACATGGTAAGTATAACTAGATGTGATTTTTTTCAATTTCGATGCTATGCAAAATGACATATAAAAAGGGATTCACACATTATATATGTAAGTTAGACTCTCCTAGTATGTTGCATTCACTTGGAATGTTATAATCTCCAAGACTTATAGTATATTATCACTCCTATCACATGTTCTCCAGACAAGATCATGCAAGGATATTATGATTTCCAAATAGAGCACATTCACTTATACAGGGGTTGACTAATCATTCATCCATGCAATAATTTCCCACACAAGGTACTTACACAATCTTAAATCACAAGTTACTATCACAAGCTTGAGATAATGATATCCACATACTTATCAAGGTCAACATGACGAAGGCACTAGGCTCGACAAACACAATATCATCATGATTTGAAATTTACATTATAAACTTAGTTACTTTCACTATGTAGGGTAGGGGCATTTCAACATTACAGTTCACAATGGAAAGTTACAAACGGGGTAGGATCTTCTTTAACACACAATGACTAGATAAGAAAGACAAGCTAATTCCAACTATGGTCACAAATGCAAAATATAATAGACACACTTGACCCATATAACTTTCTCAAGATGCTACAAGGCATTAACCACATAGATAATTACACAAATACTATAAGTAATGCAATCTAGAGAATCAATTCATCATCCCAAATGATTTACTAAGTCAACTTCACATATATTTAAACACTTTCATTCATACATGCAAAAATGCATCCTTACGAAGATGAGGTACCATACACACCAAGAAAGCAAACAATAAAAATATTCTAATTGTCTCATGCACATAGAAGTCATTTAAATGCATTAATATCATCATGCAGCACATAGCTCTTATCGTCTAAATTTTCCTTCATTATATTAATTTATGCACACCATGCAAAACTTGGGTCAACTCCTAGAATTTTAATGCATATTTAGCATGTCATGCATATGCTCTTTTAGCTAAATCTTTTCTTTTCATGCAATTGATAACATTATGATGCCTAAATGAATTCATTTCCTTCCTATGAGATTGTTCATACATGTGATTATTTCTTATCATACAAAATAAATAGCTTTATGATGCTTAAGGAGCATAACTCCATACTATGTTACTGTTCAAATTTTCAATGTGAAGTAAGTTTCCTTCCATGCAATGCAAGATCTAATCTTAATGCAATTTTTAAACAATATTTGTATAGTCACGCCAATCCCAAGAGTATACAAGAATATTATAGAATCCATATGGTAATAGCAAAGATAATTGAGTACTCACACATACACACTTATACAATCAAAACCTATGCACAAGTCTATAGACTAAAGTATTATACCGAGAGTGATTAATTTTGCTTCTAAGAACTCTCTCTAGAAAGGGACATTGCCCCTTTTCTATCAAGTGTGACAAAAATCTAAGAGACTCTCTATTACTGATACTTTATTGACTTACGTGGGTAAAAGAAAGAAGTTGGGTACACAAAGAGAGGAATTTTTGGCCAAAACAAAAAATTTCGCACGAAATGCGTACACGTTTTGAAAAAAATGCATACGCATTATGGATCGCGTACCCGAGCCTAAATCTGAATGTGTATGCGTTCAACTTCGGGTACACAAACCGAAAATGTGTATGCGTTATGACATGCGTACGCATTTTGAAACGCATATGCATTTTGAAATGCGTACGCATTTCTTAAAGGTATTAATTTTTTTAAATTAGCAACTGTTTTCATTTTCACTCACAGTTTTAGCTACGCTAGAGAAGAGGAGACAAGATTGCGTATGCGTCTCAAAGGGCCCAATTGAAGAAAATTTTCACTGCCACCTCCTCCCGTCGAGACAACCGACCTCAGCGACTTCCAGATTGGTTGAATTCTGCCTTTTTTTTGCTTTATATCTTGCGTTTTTGTTTTGTAATTGGTATTTAGTTTTTGTTTGTTTAGTTTTTTTTGGTTCAATATTTTATCGTTTTTAAATTGCATTTAAAAAACCAAAAACATCATCGAAACAAAGAACGTTAAATTGTAAATTGAAAACCATAAAAACTAAACCTAAATTGGACAAATTTAACTTAGAAATCAAAACCCTAGAAACCCTAGGTTCCAAAAAACACAGGTCCCTAAAAACTAATTTACCCAGGTTAATCCTTGGACCTAAACCCTAAAACGTAAACTTAAAACCCTATTTACCCTAAATGAAAACCTAAAACCCTAATAGTTCATAGAATTTTAGAAGTATCCAGGGAATGTTACCTAGATTCGGGGCAATTTTCATTGAGATTGAGATTGAGATTGAGGCTATGAGTAATTCACATTAGGATTTTTCAGTTATTGCTGCACTTCAATGACCAATTTATAAAACATCCTTGTCACATTGTGTAGTGTCATAAATTAGGGCTCCTTGGAGGTTTCTTACATTTTTTTATTTGGCATAGATATGTTTTCATGTCATCAAATCTCTAAATCTAAACCCTAAACCCTAAAGAATTCATTTTGTCATAGGACCTTAAAATGAAATTTGGTTGCCTTAGGCAACTCCTCCAAATTTTATTCCCTTAAGCCATGGATCATTTTGTCTTAGGACCTTACTAGACATAGATCCCCTTAAGCCATCCTATCACCCTAAATCGTAAATCAATGTCTTAAGGGGTCCTAACATGACATTTCTTAAGGGGATAAAAGAAGTTCTCAAAATTTGGTGAATAGAGCTCAAGCTCATCTTTGTTTATTTTGTACATTGCAATTAGGTTACTAGCATATATCTATGTGTTTTTTTGAATGTATTCTATTAATTTTTCATTCTTATCTTTAGTATTCTTTGGAAACAATGAATGAGATTATAAATTAATGTTAGTGTTAAACTTATAATTTCTTCTTAACTACTTTGTCCCACTATAGAGAACTTGCGTCTCTTATCATGGAATTTGAAAATTTAGATAAATCAATTTATGTTCTCTGATTTAATTAAATTATATGTCATACTTGATTAATACATGTATTCACAATCGATATACCTTAGCTCTATAGATATACTCTTGTTGGGGAAACAAGAGCTATCTCAATCAACTGTTCCACAAGAAAAGGTTGCTCACTAACTTGCAAGTCCATTATTCCAAGGGCTACCAAAACTTCACCCTAAGTTCCCTAAACCCAAAACCCCAAACTCTAAAATCTAAACACTAAACCCTAAAGAATTCATTTTGTCATGGGACCTTAAAATGAAATTTGGTTGCCTTAGGAAACTCCACCAAATTTTATTCCCTTAAGCCATGGACCATTTTGTCCTAGGAACTTACTACACATAGATCCCCTTAAGCCATCCTATCACCCTAAATTGTAAATCGATGTCTTAAGGGGTCCTAATATGACATTTCTTAAGGGGATCAAAGAAGTTCCCAAAATTTGGCGAATAGAGCTCAAGCTCATCTTTGTTTATTTTGTACATTGCAATTAGGTCACTAGCATATATTTATGTGTCCCTTTGAATGTCTTCTATTAATTTTTCATTCTTATCTTTAGTATTCTTTGAAAACAATGAATGCGATTATAAATTTTAATGTCAGTGTTAAATTTATAATTTCTTCTTAACTACTTTGTCTCACTATAGAGAACTTGTGTCTCTTATCATGAAATTTTAAAATTTAGATAAATCACTTTATATCATCATATTTTTAAATTAAATTCTATGTCATACTTGATTAATACATGTATTCTTTTTTGATATACCTTAGCTCTATAGATATACTCTTGTTGGGAAACAACCACACCTATGAGTAAACTTCCCCTTGCCCCAAAAGATAAAGCTCTAGACCCATAAAAACTTAGAAGAATAAATTACTTATTGATGAATTAGTTAATTAATGATAGGCTTGATATTTATGAGCTCCATTGAGCACCCTTGTCTAACAATAATCCTAATATAAATAGAATCTAGTATAATTTTTACTTGAATTATACTACATGGTTTTCATCATTTACCCATTTTGACACTCATTCTTGAGTTGTTCATGACCTAAATTAGCTTGGGGACATTTCCTTCTCTTTTTCCACCTTTATATATGTAATAGAAGACACTCTAAACAACCCCTAACCTCCTATTTTAACACATTTCCTTTACCTTGATGGTGATTTATTTAAATAAATCTAAATAAATCTTAAGTCTTTACCTTAATCCATGTGTTTTTATTTATTTTTAAATAAATCAATTAATGTATAGATCATCAAATTTGGCTATAGTTTAATTCTCAAGTGATATCTAGCTAAAAATAAGTTTATGGGGTCTTCTTTTAGGGGATTCACTTAATAAACCAATGACATAGTGCATGCATTTGAATAAGGTTCTAATAAAACCCCCTAATTTCATTTCCACCCTTCATATTAATAGCCACACATGACTCAATTTAATGTGTGTACATGCTATGGATTTTTAATGTTATGGATTTTTTAATGTTATAAATCGAATGGTCTTTAAATGAAATGTATTTTGAATTTGTGCACGTTCAATGTGATTTTTAAATAACTTACAAATTGTGTGCATTATTTAATTAGTTTGTTGATCTATATTTTTTAATTGTTTAACATGCAGTTGCCATTTAATTTCTCACATGGATCCAACATTTAATATAGAGGATTTTATGCCCGCTCCACAAATTCCTATCGATCCCATACATCCAGATCCACCACCAAAACAAAACCCCACACCTCCAGACTCTCCACCACCTAACCCCCCACCCCCCTGTAGTAGATCAGGATCAATTAAGAGAGAGCATCCGAGCAAACCTTATTGTCATTCAAGGAAATATAGATTTGATAAAAAATGAGCCTAGAATCCCTCCCGATCTCGCATGGTTTGCATCTACGATGAAAACTATTGTCGATTTTGTTTGATCTATTGATGCAGACCTAGATAGGTTCCATCAATGGAGAGAAGAGAGGAGACAATTCTATGCAGATAGATTATCCTATAAAGAAATCAATGACCTTAAAATTACCAAACAAGCCATGTACCAATATTTTATTAACCCCCAAACAAACCAACCAATTCCACCCACCAAAAAAAGAATTTCAATTTTATGGTGTAGGAACTCGTAGATAGCTCAAAATTTTTGGGATAGATGGTGGATGGTGTTTGATAATCCACCACATGACAACTGTGAGGTGCCCCTATACTTTTTGAGAAAGTTATGGGTTGAGTTTGAGTTGGGTAAAAAACCCAACTATTTTGATATGAGGTTATTTCAAGGAGTTGGGCGTGGCATGCCCCAACATAGACTAGGAGCACGTGTCAATCCTCAACGACGTGCTCCGATTACTCCTATTGTTCCTCCTCCTTCCCCTGGTGTTCCCGTTGCATTTCAACAGTAGACCATGTTATCGAAATTAGGAGCATTGAGTTCATTTTTAGGACATCTCACTCATCAAACTACACATGTAGCGACTGAAGTGGCCAATAGAGAGCATGGAGGCTCAGGATATAGGAATACTCAGGAATCCACTTTAGGTGACCCACATGCATCTAGGATGGAGTCATACATGAATTTACCATATTCTGAGGATCATCCTACATAGGTATGTTCATCTTTTGAACTTAAATTTAATTCAAGTTTGAAATGTGAAAAATTCATGTAAATAATAACATCAAATTATATATATAATATAATATTAATTCAATAAGTGTTTGTTGTAGATGCATGATCACACAGTGCCGTGCCTGATCATCGTGTCTATATGTCGAGTGTTGTAGATCTGGGCTCATGTTTTGGAAAGGTACTTGAACCAATATATATTAAATAATTTGTGTGGATATATCTAATTTAATTTGAATTTGTACACATGTGTGAATTGATATATTATATCTAGATGCAGGGAGGTCATACAATACCTAGTACTGACCAACCACAAGTTGTGGTGAGCGCTCCTGAGACATCATTAGCGAAGGTGCATGCTTTCAAAAGTTAAGTTTAAATTAAACACACATCATAGATCTAATTTAATTTTTTCATTTACATACACATGTGTGAATTTGATATATACAAATTGTTGTACATCTATTTGCAAGGATTTCACGAGATACCCATGGCGGGCGCACTTGAGACATCGTCCAAATTTATGCATGGGAAATCTTAGGTGCGTGATTATGAGGTCATATCATTCGAGGTTGTAAACTTTACTAAATATCCTTTACAATTTTTACGGACCTTTTAAATATATATATTCGAGGTTTTAACATATTGTTTGCTTTATATGAATATGCAGGATATAGTAGATCAAGCATTTGAATCTTCTCAACTGACAGTTATGCTACCCATTGAACAAAATGTGCCAGTAGATTCACATGATCATATGGTAATTTATGCATACTAAAACTCATTTTTACTGTATTTACTAGATATTTAATTAAATTTATTTTTATCTAAAAGTTTATATTTTCAAGTTTAAATATGTTTAATTATATCAAAATTTCTAAATAACTTTAAATCTAATTTCAAGTTTCTTGTACTCTTTTACAACATGATGTAGGTACATCTAGTCGACATGGAACAAAGAGGAGACTTGATATGACTGATCAGCCTAATAGTTAGATGGTTTTAAATTTTATGGACTATAGATCTCTAGTTTTATTTAAATATATGTGTTGGACTTGACATATACATCTTGACATATAAATTTTATGGACTGTCTATCTCTAGTTTTATTTTGAACATGTTATTATCATATTTGTGTTTATTTATATCAGTTGAATTTAATATGATGATTATATATGAAATCAATTATGATCGTGTTATGTTCATTTCGATGATTATATGCACTCATGTATGTATAGATATAAATTATCTAATTTTCAAGTAATACATGCACTATATAAATTCTTATCTAGAATCAAATTTCATTTATATAATTTATCACATGGTTAGGTGACAAATTAAAACATTCCTTAAATAGTTTAGATAATATACATAATAAATTAAGGGCAAGTAATTTTAACTATTTTCCAATTCTAGCAAATATTTGAATCAATAAACAAAAATATATCTCCTTGTATGAATAAAATGTATAATCTATACAATTGAACAATTATATACAATGTGGTAAATACAAGACATGAAATGTATAATCTATAAAATTGGAACAAGATATTTAAAAAGTGACTAATAAGCTCATTGAAGTTCATACATCAAAAAAACATATACAATGTATATTGATGTTTAATACAACTATATAACATGATGAAACATATATGTGCATGTAGATACAATTAAAGCTTATCAAATTTTACGTGAAGACCAAAAATTGATATTTACATAGTTTCTTGATAAAATAATTTTTCAGTGACAATCACATGGTAGATCGACTTAATGATAACCTACAAAAATAATTAATGTAAGTAAAGTAACTATAATTTTTATGAGTCATTTAAGTAAAAAATTCATGCGAGAAAAGAACAATATATAGTAAATTCCATTCAAATTCAAATGATGTTTTCCATAGGATGGATTAAGGGGACCTAAGAGGATATATAGCTTAAGGGGGGTCTTAAGAGAATGCCTTAAGTTGAGTTAAGAGGATGGCTTAATAGGATGCATGTCATGAACCCTAGGATATGGCTTAACGGGTCCTAAGAGGATGGCTTAAGGGAAATTATGAGAGTGACTTAAGGGATGCAAGATTATGGATTAAGGGTATGTAAGAGGATATGACTTAAGGTTCCTTTAAGAGGATGGCTTAAGGGGATGCAAGAGGGTGGATTAAGGGGAGTTGATAGAATGAAGGGATGTAAGAGGGTGGATTAAGGGGAGTTGATAGAATGACTTAAAGGGATGTAAGAGAGTGTATTAAGGGGATGCAAGAGGGTGGATTAAGGGGAGTTGATAGAATGACTTGAAGGGATGTAAGAGGGTGGATTAAAGGGAGTTCATAGAATGACTTAAAGGGATGTAAGAGAGTGGATTAAGGGGTTGCAAGAGGGTAGATTAAGGGGAGTTGATAGAATGACTTGAAGGGATGTAAGAGGGTGGATTAAGGGGAGTTGATAGAATGACTTAAAGGGATGTAAGAGAGTGGATTAAGGGGATGCAAGAGGGTGGATTAAGGGGATTTGATAGAATGACTTGAAGGCATGTAAGAGGGTGGAATAAGGGGAGTTGATAGAATGAATTAAAGGTATTTAAGAGAGTGGATTAAGGGGATGCAAGAGGGTGGATTAAGGGGAGTTGATAGAATGACTTGAAGGGATGTAAGAGTGTGGATTAAGGGGACTTGATAGAATGACTTAAAGGGATGAAAGAGAGTGGATTAAGGGGATGCAAGAGGGTGGATTAAGGGGAGTTTATAGAATGACTTGAAGGGATGTAAGAGGGTGGATTAAGGGGAGTTGATATAATGAATTAAAGGGATGTAAGATAGTGGGTTAAGGGGATGCATGTCATGAACCTTACGATATGGCTTAACAGGCCCTAAGAGGATGGTTGAAGGGGAATTATGAGAGTGACTTAAGGGATGCAAGATTGTGGATTAAGGGGAGTTGAGAGAATGACTTTAAACCCTAAACAAATATAGCTTAGGACCTAAATCCTAGGAGATGAACCCTAAACCCTTAAAACCCATATAGATTTGTTATTCTAAACATCTCATGAACCCTAGAAACCCTAAACCCTAAACCATATGACCTAGAGATTAGGAGATGAACCCTAAACCATTAACCCATATATATTTAATATTCTAAGCATCTCATGAACCCTAGAGAGACTTAAGGGGATGCAAGTGGATGGATTAAGGGTAGATATACAGGGATATGGATTAAGGGGTCCTATGAGGATGGCTTAAGGGGTGTTGAGATAGTGACTTAAGGGGATGCAAGTGGATGGATTAAGGGTCGATATATGAGGATATGGATTAAGGGGTCCTAAGAGGATGGATTAAGGGGTGTTGAGAGAGTGACTTAAGGGGATGCAAGTGGATGGATTAAGGGTAGATATACAAGGATATGGATGAAGGGGTCCTAAGAGGATAGCTTAATGGGTGTTGAGAGAATGACTTAAGGGGATGCAAGTGGATGGATTAAGGGTAAATATACAAGGATATGGATTAAGGGGTCCTAAGAGGATAGCTTAAGGGGTGTTGACAGAGTGACTTAAGGGGATGCAAGTGGATGGACTAAGGGTAGATATATAAGGATATGGATTAAGGGGTCCTAAGAGGATGGCTTAATGGGTGTTGAGAGAGTGACTTAAGGGGATGCAAGTTGATGGATTAAGGGTAGATATACGAGGATATGGATTAAGGGGTCCTAAGAGGATAGCTTAAGGGGTGTTGAGAGAGTGACTTAAGGGGATGCAAGTGGATGGATTAAGGGTAGATATATGAGGATATGGATTAAAGGGTCCTAATAGAATTGCTTAAGGGGAATTAATAGAGACTTAAGGAGATGCAAGAGGATGGATTAATGGTACATAAGAGGATGGATTAAGCACTTTTAAGAGAATGACTTAAGGGGATATGAAATCAATTATAAATTTTTTATAAAATGACAATTAATTAAATTTAGTTTTATATTTATACTATCAATTAAATGTATCTAGAACTATATATAGTTACCTGTCTCTAGATTAAAATTCCATTGTAATATATGCGCATCTCCTCTCTTTTTTGTAAAGCATCTGATTTTGGGAGACCTGAAACAAAAAATGATATAAAACTTTAATTAAGAAATGACTAAAGACAAATATATATACCAATTAAATATATATACAACTATATACTTTCCAATATTTATTTACTCCGTTGTACCATTTGCATCCTCTCTTTTTTGTAATGCATCTATGATTGTCTCATGATCATCCATTGAAAGTGTCTATAAAACTTTATTACTAGGCATCCCTTGATATCTAACTAGTTTTATATTGGTTGCCAAAATCAAATGTGAATAATGTATAATCTTCTTGTGTCTTTCATAATCTTCAAATGCAGGCAAGCCATTCTTTCTCATCAAATATTTTCAAAGCTAGGTTCCAACAACAACCACTGAACCAGTTGGATACTCAAAGTTGTCATCATCCACTCTAGGATGTACCAACTTATGTTTTCTCTCAACACATCTAGCCAACCAGTACTCGGTTTTCTCTTCATTCCCCTCAGGTGCAACAATAGCATACACATGTCCTGCAAAAATAAATAAAAAATTCAATAAAGAGCGACTTATATTTAATTCACATATAAACATGCATACATATAAAATTAAACTCAATAAATAATGTACCTTCTTGTACAAGATCTAAAACATGATCATAATCATCTGATGCGAACACTTGATTATCTTCAACTGTCGTTCCATGTTGAACATATGTGTATGTAGGCATTAAGGCTCTTTGTTTCCATTGTTTGACCCATTCCGTATTTTTGCATACCTCCCAATCATTTGCAATACAATATTTACAAAATCATGCCAACTCCCTTGTCCATATTGTCCATGTGTTTGCATTCAAACTCTTAAATGAATGCCATTTTGTAGATCCATTAATTGTTTCACAATCTTATCGAGAAAAAATATCATTTTCTTCAACTAACCAAAAGAAACATCGAATTATTGAGCTCTCACTTTTTCTTGTAGATAATTTGGTATTGCACCAATCTACAATTGCATGTGCATCTCTAAATTTCCCATCATCCTCAAATTTTAGTTGCTCTCTAGCAAGAGCTCTTTTCACACATGCACTTGCTCCATCGTATTCTCCCTTACCATGACCAGCTTCAAAAAAACTCCATATGTGCCAGATATTATTTTCCTTATGAAATCTACATAACCAATAAAACATTCTAGCATTTTTTAATTCAACCGTGTAATTATCCGACCATATGAGATGTTCTAGCATTTGAATTCCTCTCTCTTTTAAATTTTTACAAAATATATCAAAACAATATTGAACAAACTCAGATGAATGTAATCGATTATCACTTCCATAAAAATGGTACTCTCTCAAAAAATTTCTATTATCTTCTATACTATCATCTGCATGTCTATAAACAATGTGAACAAATATAGCTACTTGAGAGGAATTATAATACTGCGATTGAATTTCTTCTTGTGGAGCAAGAGTATAATTTTCAGCAAAATCAACAACTGACAATATAGTTCCAATTGGGAATGTGATTTTACATAAATGAAATTGATTATCAAGCCAATGAGCATACTAAGAGTATTGAACATATTTAGGTACAATATTATCTTTAATTTCATTAATAAATGCATGCACACTAAATTTTTCCACAATTAGCTCACAACGTTTTCCATTTTTTCCATCTTTTAAAGAATACTCAACATTTTTTAAATTTTTTTACATCCACTAATTGTTGTCCAAATTCATCTAAACTACTTTCATGCATACATTCTCCTAATAATGAAAAGTTACCACATCTATCGCATTCTACATAAATACATGCTTTTAAATAAAATAAGTTTCCATTAGAGGGTTCACAAAACAAACCTGCAATAAAATATTTGATTCTTTCAGGTGGCATATGAATACCACAAATGTCCTGCATAATTTGGTTAGCATGCAAAGTGCATCATATATATCAAAAACTATCATAATAATAACAAAATTGTACACGAGTCTTACAACAACAAGAGATTTGTTGCTTATTAATTCTAACATACCAAGGTTTACACTTTTCGAATGATCTTTGACTTTTGTTAATATTCAATGGTTAGATTGAAGCATCTATTTTTTTTATATAATTCAGTTTGAGTCATATCTAAGAGATTCTTTGGATGAGGTTCACGAATTTTGGAACCCACCCTTAATTTTAAGACATCTCTAATGTTAGGTGATACTCTTGTATTATCATAGAATTTTTTTTTGATTAAAGATTTAATTTCATTAGTTAATTCCATGTCTGATCTTGGGAGTCTACCACTAAAACTCCAACATTGATTAATTGTATCATTTTCAATACTTTCTCTTCTTTTAGTAGCTCTTATCAAAGTTCTAGGATTTACTTTTATACATTTACTAATCTTACTTAACATTCTTTTATTTGAAGCTACTTTATCAACTAGAGCAGTTGTTATTGCATGACGAGCTGCATTCCTATCTTTTGATCTACTTTTCTTACCTATAAAATTAATAGCATTAGCAACACTAGCTATGACTTGTTCTACTGAATCATCTTTCCTTTTTGGTTTTACAAAAACACCTAATTTTTTCATCACTATTCTCATTTTCAACATTATCACCAATTGCACCATGAGTTGACATTGGAATCCTAATTTTTTTTTATAAAAAACATTTTATATATTCTATTTCCATAAGTTCTATTTTGTCTCCAAGAAACTTTACCACAAATTTTATCTAGCACATCTCTTTCAATTGTAAAAACAAACATTTCCAGGTTCATCCATACAAGGGGTTTCATTTTCATTTTCAAATGTAAAAGGGATTTCATTCACATTTTCATCAATATGAGGGTTTGCATTCTCATAAGATATAATTTCATCATTTTTTAATTTTTTCATTGTTTCAACCCTAGAATTATTGATATCATCAATGGTGTATCCAACTTCATCTAAACAAGCAATATCAATATTATCAAAACTTGGGTTTGAACACATACCTGGATAGATTGTATGAATAGGTGCATTTTCCATATCATTGGGAGGTGGATTTGAAGACATACCCGAAGTTGTTTGCATAGGTACTATTTCCATATCATTCAAAGTTGAAGTTGAAAGCATAGTTGGGTTTGTCTCCATAATTGCATTTTCTTTCATATTCACCATCTCCACATTTGCATCATCTACATTCATTTCATCATTCATGACTTCCTCTTCAACATTCTTGGAACTAGATGCTTGAAATTTTTTCATTTGATGAATCCTTTCTCTTCTATCCCTTTGTCTTTTTGCCTCCATATCTCTATTTGTTTGAATTTCTTCGGGTGTCATTAACTTTCTACATTTTTTTCTTTGTCTTTGCTTATCACCCATGGTTACCAAACCCTCTTTTATGAGAAAAAAAATTATTCAAGTAACCTATTTTTAAATTGCTATCTCCTTCAAATATTCAAATAAAACTATTTAGTATGAAGATCCTTTTTTCTTTAAACTTTGAAGTACAAAAACATCATGAATGCATCCAAAAATTCACTTTTTCCAAATATTCTTGCAAAAAAGTTCTTGTATTGGATTCCACTTCAAAAAATTCAACCTACACATTGTCTCTTCCAACAATTTGAATAGAATATGTCCTGCACAAGACAAATTTGCAATAAAAAATGTAGAAAATGGCACTTTGAGATCGTATTGCAAAAAAGGAATGATGTAGAAAAAATGTGGTTTTATCAGTATTTACCAAATTCAGAAAAAATGACTATATCATAAATGCGTACGCTTTATGAAACACACACGTTATTTTTTAGGAATGCATACACGTTACATAACGCATACGCGTTACCTTTACCCAATGGGTAAATAGCTAACGTGTACACGTTTCTTTTAAATAATGCGTACGCATTTTAGTAATGCATACACGTTATTTTAAAATTGAATAGCCAACCCACATGCAACCTTGGTATTAGGCTTGGGAAAGGCTTGGCAATCCAAGCCTTAGCCTTTGACTTGCAATTAAAAAACTAAGGCAAATTGAAGAAGAATGCCCAACTTTGGCAATATGGCTAATGGATTGTTTTTCTGAATCAATCTATAAAATTAAAACCATTAGAGAACATGATGTTTAATTTCCAAATATATAATTTTTATTAAGATTGGATTATGTTTACTATTTTTCAATTAATTTCTAAGCAAACTAGTCCTTAAACTTGAAATATGCTTTTTTTGTTTTTTAATAAATTTTTTTGGTTAAGTTTCTTGTAAAAAAAATATATGGCATCAAACTTTAGACAATTCTCTACATAATTAAAAAAAAGATTCAAAAAATGTTTAGTTTAGGTCCAATTATGTTGTCCGTACACGTTGATTTTAAAAACAACAATTAAGGCCAATAAAAATTCAATAAAAAAAAAAATCAATAAAAAATTACAAAAAAAATCCACATAAATATTCATGTTGTTAGCTCTCTTTTCCCAAAAGGAATTAACAAAATACTTTTATTTGGGTCAAAAAGTGGTGTCCGTACACGTGCTTGGTATTGTAAAAAAAGACTTATAAAAAGTGGTTTTTATAGATCCCTATCAAAATTTAATTTATATAATCTGGGTATTTGAATAATTTACATATTTGGAAACTAGATTCAAAATGATAACCTTCATATTACTGACTTTTTTTAAGATTCATTGTGTAAGTGCCTCAAATTTTCAGTCCAAGTGTGACAAATTCACTTCCACTTTTTGAGCTTTTTGTGTACCTAACTTCTTGCATCAACCCACGTATTATATGCTAAGCACTTTTTAGGAGGTTAATGAGATTGAGTGTCACAGTTGAGAAAAGTGAACTCAAGGCCTTAGTGTTGAACCTTAAGCTCTGATACCAAATATAACAACCTCCATAAATTAAAAATAACAAATTGCACATTTTACACAAGATCATCGTAAGTCATGATACAAGCCCAATATACAAGAAAAGAAACATGGAAATTTCATTACTTTATAAGTTTAGAGTACATATGCCGTCAACATGACAAAACATATAGGAATATATTCCATACAATAGACCACGTGGTCGAGAAAAATATTGCACAATGAACCATAACAAGGACCTTCCTAACATGATTCGTCAGAAATTTAACTCCAACTACATTAGGGGGAAAACATTGTTGGAGCACATTTCCACCCTACCACGAAGTGATTCACTACCTTGAAATTCTTCTTGAAAGAAGAATACCTAACCCAACATGAGGAACACTAGCAATTCAAAACTGACTCGAGGAATGGAATTGTGAAGCATGAAATATCCACATATATTGATATCATGACTTTCAGACACATCAAGAAAGACACCAAAAAATAATCACACATAGAAGCTTATGCAGAAATTAGTCACAATAAGCAAATAAAACAGTTCATCTCCAATATTATTTTTCTTCAACTTCTCATAAGAAAATAAGGCATAGTCTTTGTATAGTTCAACAATATTGTGCATAATGGAAGTATTTCTATCACACTTATTTTGACTATATGCACACAAACATATCATTAGATAGAGTTAGAATATTTGTGTATTAATCCTTTCAAATGAAAATATATCTATTTAATATAATTGTAGAGATTTTAGTCTTATGAGAATATGCAAGTATTAAATTAAGAAGATATAACTCATGTATGTATGTGTGTATGTATATACATACATACATACATATATATATTAATTATGTTTGGGTATGTTGTTAAACTTATATATGAGTATATGTTCTGATGCGTATATTACCAAATATTGACTAAAGAGAGTCCCTATATCTTCCTTCAAACATGAAATTCTACATAACCATTAAACATGTAATGAATGATACTAGATCAAAAGGGGTCTTCACATAAGCATTCAAGTACTTGATCTATGATAAGTCACTATCAACTATAAATTGATTAAGAAAAGTTAAATTTGTCAATTTAAATTTAAGAATCTATCACTTCATTTAGAGACACTTAGTACTCTTACCCTTTGGATTCTAAACCAACATGGACATTACATGGGTGAAAGCAAGAAGTTGGGTACATGAAGAGGGGAAATTTTGGGCAAAACAAAAAATTTCGCACGAAACGCGTACACATTTTCAAAAAATGCATACGTGTTATGGATTGGGTACCCGAGCCTAAATCCGAACGCGTATGCGTTCAAATTTGGGTACGCAAATAGGAAACGTGTACGCGTTTCACAAAGCTATTTATTTTTTAAAATTAACGACTGTGTTTCATTTCTACCCACATTTTTGTCTACGCCATAGAAGAGGAGAGAAAATCGTGTACACATTTTAGAGGGACCGATTGAAGAAAATTTTCACTGCCTCTCATCGACTGATGAACACCAGGTATAGGGTTGTTGGATATTTTTTGGCGCAACTTTGTTTTGTAATTAGTGTTAGGTTTTATTTGTTTGAGACTTGTTTTGGTGAATATTTTATAGTTTTGTTCCATTTAAAACCAAAAACATCAACAAAATAAAAAACATTAAATTGTAAATCGAAAACCATAAAAAACTAAACCTAAATTGGACACATTTAACTTAGAAATCAAAACCCTAAAAACCCTAGGTTACAAAATTTACATAGGTCCCTAAAAACTAATTTACATAGGTTATTCCTTGGACCTAAACCCTAAAACGTAAACCTAAAACCCTATTTACCCTAAAACGTAAAACTAAAACCCTAAATTAGGGCTCCTTGGAGGTTTAGATTACATTTTTTATTTGACATAACCTTCTTTGTATGATTTTTACTCTCACTCATGGTTCTTAGTTTATTTAGGGTGGAAGTGATGACAAGTTCAATATTAGGGGCATGTGATATAATAGAAGAGGTAAAATAAGGATGTGTAGTAAGATTTGAGGACATAGCATTTAGGGAGGGATCACATTATAGTCCATAGGTTAGGTACATTTTGGTATGTTTTTGGTGATCCACACAACTACCAATGAAATTCATAATTGACTAATAAAGGAGGTACAAACAATCGATGCATAGATATATTAACCAACAAACCGATTTAATTATAATATGTTCACATTTAATATAAATGATAGCTAATTTTATCTCAGAAAACTTCATGATTGTATAATTTAACTTGAGAAAGTGTACTGATGAAGTAAAATAATGTACCTCATGTGAAACTATGTGCTTGATTTAATAAGTGTATATATCATGATGCTAGTTGATATGAGCATGTAATCACTCTATATCAATGTTAAGAGCTTAAATATAGTGTATGATGTATTCTCTTAAAAAAACATAGAAATGCAAGTCATACTTGTTAATCTAGACGATGTGCAATATTGATAGTAGACACATAAATGTTATAAATCAAATAAATACTAAAATGTGAAGCATGAATGATTTCTACCCATTGAACTCTTATTTGGATGAGATCCTTTGTGAATTATGTAAGGATACATTATGATCATATTTAAGCCTTAATTTATAGGATGTTATTCATAAGATCTATTGGTTGTGTGTAATCTAATTCCTAGTTTAACTCTCATGTGTACTGGCATTGTTCTATTAGGAAAACTAAATGTTGTACTTTCTCTAAACTAGTGTATCAAAGCTAACTTGTAGCATGAACATTTCAATGGAAAATTCAAATTACCTTTTTGAGAAACTTGATAGATGATTCATAAATTCAAGTCAATTCTATAACCAAAGGTTTATTTTCTAAGATTATTTATTTATT